>JALPQD010000393.1:1800000-2085856 GCA_023101885.1 Typhlomys cinereus | reverse complement strand
CTTGCACTTTGGCCAGTCTGGGTGATACCCGCGGCTCCTGACGCTCCTGGGACGAAGAGACCAGCCGCAGTGCCCCTGGGAGCTCTTTTTGACACGTTTCTCTTCCTGATTTAATGTAGATTTTTTAAAAACATCTTATATTTTGCTTCGGTTCTATACTTACAAGGACAGCAGTATTTTCTTCCCTCCAACAGCTCTGAACTTTTTCCTTGAGTAAATTTCCTTAATGCCACACTCTAAGCTTTTTGATGCAAAATACTCTAGTGACTTCTTCATATCCAAATACTATGTAAGTTGTGTTTTTAGTATTTTTTATTTAGTGCGCTTTAAGATTTTTTATAATGAATGTTCCAGTGGTAACTTCTGTAATTTCTCCACAGAAAATGTGCAAGAATATTTCTGATGGTGAAGAACTTTTAAAAGTCTGTCTGTCCAGTTTTACATACATGTCTTCTGCTTCGTATTAGCAAAGCTATCAAAGCTTCCTCTAATGTTTTCAGATAATTGATGAGCTTGTTCTACTGCAACATGTTCTTTATGTGTATGGTGTGAGTATGGTGTGACATGTGTGTGTGGGTGTGGTGGTGTGGTGTGTGTGTGTGTGTGTGTGTGTGTGTGTGTGTGTATTAGCTCTGCGGGGGACTAGATCAGGACCTTAGGCAGACATGCTGATCCTCTAATGCTCTGCAGTCAGGCTACATGCCAGCTCTCCTGTTGTTCTTCAAAATGGTACATTTCCCTTGTGCATTTGAATGGAAAGTCCTCTCTCAATTCTGAAAAGTATCTCAGATATCTCCTGAAGCTTTTTATATCATCCTTGTTGTGAACCACTTTGGGTCATTTCTACATTTAGTGTGTGTATCAACAGGTAATGTCTAACAGTTAATAGGGTTTCTCAATTTCAGTCTCCCTGATTAGTAAGTCATTTAAGATCTAAAAAACAATTTTATTCAATCTTGCCGAGTTTCCGGAACACAGTAAGTTCTCAGAGAGCTAATGTAGACTTCATGAATATGCCTTAAGACACGAATAGGTTTTTTCCATTCCTGTGCAATTGTCAAAACCATTTTTTTTCTTCCTTTTACAATGCTTTTCCTTTATTTCTGCTTTTGCTGTAAGCAGTAAGGAAATTTGCAGTCATCAGATAGAGGCAACCTTTGGTTAAAGGATCATATTTTACTTATTTTGTGAATTAATACTTTCAATGCATCTTATACATATAAATTTATTATTACACTTAGCATGTGACATTGTAATTCTTTCGTTATGTAATTGCCTTACCCAATTGACTGGTGGCTCTATCAATACAGGGTCTGTATTTTAAGAGATATCACTATAATAATTTAGAACACAGTACAGTGTTGTGTATATAGAAGGTGCTCAGTAACTGTTAATAGATATATAATTTTATTTTCATCTACTTGATATTTGTTTGCCTAGAATACAGATACTGAATCTGATAACATGATAGATTGAAATGCCTGCTCTTTCCTTATTGGTATACAACATCTATGGTTTCTTGTACTTTAGATGCTCACATCTCAAGAAAAATCTGAATTTGCTCTTATCTTACTATTTCTCTTATCTTCCGAGTAAATTCTATGTCTGTATAAACACTTCCTTTTTTGTGTATTCCCATACTAAAAGAATGGTTCATTTGGACTTCTGAAAGTTTAACAAAAACTTTCTCAGTGGTTTCTTTACACACATGCATGTGCACACACACGTGCACACACACATATTTCGAAGGAATTCACATAGCATAATCATGATTTTTTTCCCTCATTGAACCATTCATTAATATAAGCTTCACACATCTCTCAAGTAAGAAGTTGATTCTCCTTAATCTATATTTTTCAGCATAAACATCATGGTCTTTTTTTTTTACAGAAACAATTATATATAATATAAGTTTTTCTACTTTATAAGTATATTTATTATTTATCCCAGTTTCCCTCTCTTTCTACTCCCTCCCATTCCCTCCTTTCCTTTTCCTTTACTATTCTCTCCCATTCTCTGCCATCCTTCCACCCACATGCCTCAATGGGCCTCAGGGTTCGCTCTGGCTTATCTACTCCTACACATCATGATCTTTTATTTTCTTAGTTCATAGTATAGTGAGACTCCATTAGCATGAATGGTGGAAGTAGAATAATAGATTTTTAAAAATTTAATTGATCATATTACTGTTACATAGGTTCTGGGTATTTGAACTCAAGTCTTTGCATGTATACAGCAAGTTCTTTACTCACTGAACAATCTATTAGCCCTTAGCCAAGGGTTTTCTGTTCATATTTATAGTTTTAAACTCTTTCATAAATATTATCGTATTCCAGGAAGTTTATCTGATAGATATAATGACTTTGACATGAGTATATTTTTCTAACTCATAGAAAATATTTAGGAATAGACATATGTCAAGTATTTCCCTTCGTAAAGCCCAAGGGAAAAAAAATTTTTTTATTTCCACTCATACAAACTTAACAGGTACACTGGTCCCCTCCCTCCCTTCAACCTCCCACCGACCTATGCCCCCCTCCCCTCCCCCCTCCCTCCCCATCCCCCAGTGCCTCCCCCCCAATCCCTGGAGCATCCCTTAATGTGCATGCCAAACTCTCCTCTGGGTCCTCCTCTACGATGAGGTGCAAGGACCCAGTGGCATTTCCCAGAACCCTTCCCTGTGTCCCCTTAAGCATAGGAATACTGTGGCTGTCAATCCCTTGCCTCCAAGGATCCTAGTGCCTTTAGCAAATGCTAGACTTTGTGGGATCAATAGTGTGTTGGACATTGCGCAGGGCATGCAAAGACAATTATGATTGCTTCAGCCCTAACTTGTGTGGAGTATCTTGCATATCATTGCTCCTCCCATCCTTGTGCTCTTACAATCTTACTGCCCCCTCTTCCTCAAATTTCCCTGAGCTTCAGGATGGGGAGAGATTAGGCTGGCCTAGTTCCAGGTAGTTGATATATAGTCTCTGAAGTTCTGGATTATGGTTTGTTGATTTTTTTTTCCAGTTTTGCTGCTCCTGCTGGGCACTGTATGTCACCCCCTGGCCAGAGATAAAAAGTTGTTAAACTAGAGTCTTGTTATAAGAGTATATTCAAAGGTAGATGTAATAAAAGTAGGAAACTGCAGTGAGGGAGGGGTCAATCATCCATTTGCAAAATGGTTACTTTTTATGCCAGAGTATATGCCTTCCCCTTCTGGTAAGATCATACCCCATCAGTTGTAAATGATCAGGAATGAAAGTCTGTGAACTTAACCAGATGTCTCATTACTTACTTGCAGTCCTTGATGGTGGCCTATTTTCTCTACTGTAACATGGTCACTTCTCTCCTTGTTTCTGGTGTTTCTTGTTTCTCCTACCCCATCCCTCCGTTCGTAATCCTTGTAATTACTGTAGGTATTACAGAGATTTATCCTTGAGTGTCTCTAAGTGGGTTTGGTACTAGGAGCCACCTATTAGGGAGTACATATGGCGCTTAATTTTCTGTGTCTGCGATACTTCACTTAATATAATTGTTTCTAATGACATCCATTTCTCGGCAAATTCCAATAATTCATCATTTTTGATGGCTGAGTAGTACTCCATTGTATAGATGTACCACTGTTTCCTTATCCACTCGTCAACTGTTGGACATTTGGGTTGATTCCATGACTTTGCTGTTGTAAACAGTGCTGCTATGAACATGGTCGTGCTTGTGCTATCAAGGTGAATTTTTGCTGTATGGGGGGTTATTCCCAAAAGTGGAATAGCAGGGTCATATGGCATTTCAATCTTTAATTTCTTTAAGAATCTCCAGATGGCTTGCCAGAGTGGCTGTATGAGCCTGCATTCCCACCAGCAAAAGCCCAATAAATTAAGCACACTATCCATCTCTATCAACATGTTCTTTCCATATTAATTTTATTCGTTTTTCCAGTCTCCAGCATCTTAAATAGCTCATATTTCTTTTACCTAGTTTTCTTAATTGGAATGTAAAATTCTGCAAGTGAGAACTTGAGACTACTTTTTTATTGATAGTTATATTATTCTAGAATGATACTCCATGTAAAAGTTCCGTAATTTATTTAAGCAAATAAATTTACTTCATTCTTTTTGTTATTTCAACAACAAATTCCTGGGCATGTCTTTTATAAATGTATCACAGAGCATTTACTATTCTCTTTCTCTCACAGATATATTCAGTTTTTTATTAGTTTCCATACTTTTTTCCATTAGTTTCATTACTTACATAACTGAAAGGTATTTTAAAAGATACTCAGTATACAGGAAGTAAATTAATACCTCTGATAAGCCTCCAATAAAATTCATATATCTGTGAATGGAAAATTAGCATATTACTATACAAGATGCGTAGTCACCGTTGAATAATAGCAGAATCAACTCCCTTATGCTTAGAAATGATAATCACTTTGAAATGAAAATGTGTTTGATTCATGTTTTTCATTTGGCTGTTGACAATTTGGGACTGGTTATTTTCAGACTGAATATTCACATGAAAGGAAATCATGGTTCTTCAGACAAGATTGGACCTGTTCAGAATAGCTTAACTGTGAGCATAATTCATGTATTAGAATTTATAAAATTAAGTAGATGCCTTAGAATTAATTTCTTACAAATGGTCAAGGGATATTAAAAATGTTTACTTTTGAATTCTTCATCTCTTTAAATGACATCATTCAGAATTCTAACAAGAACTTGACTTGTTTCATTCAAAATTCTTTAAATTTAAATGACCAAGATCTAATCAAATTGGCTTCTTTGCAAAGAACTGGAGAGTTAGCTGCCTAAGATTCAGCAGGATTACACTAAACCTTTGATAAGAGAGGATTTATGTTCTCAAAGCACAGCAAAGACAAACAAAGTTAGGCAATTTACATGCATACCCAGCATAGTTGATCTTCATGGGTGCAAGCATGGGAATTAGAGAATTTTATTTGTTTCTGTGCCAATTTCTCGCTATGTTTCTTCATTCACACAAGAATCGCATTGCTAAAGATTCCACTGTGGCAAGTGAAAAGATGAATGGAATTTAGGTCCCTTTTGTGAGTTCTAAGAGGAAAGAGAAGGGACACAGTAAAGCTTTTATTGATCCAAGTCCAAATCCAGTGTGTCTAACTAGGAAATTGTTCATTCAGATGAAAGCCGAAAAGCATTTCTGTTTTAGTGCAGCTGAGACAGCAAAATCAATCCTAAACACAACAGCTCTGTTTGTAAATGTACAAAGGATATAACAAAGCTCACATAAATTAGTGAACATTAAGAACATGTGATAAGTAGTCTATGACTTAGGTACTGTTTATGATACCCTAAAAGTAAAATAAATGCTATTTTTGGTAAAGTGAAAATGACTTTCTTCTTCACCAATTAAAGAGAAATTACTGCCTTACTAAAAAGCAATGATTCTTCTAAAATTACAACTTTTATTAACATAATCGATTTATGATCATGAGCTAAACTTTAAAGACAGGAAAGCTTTATTCATCACGTTAATCATATTTTAATTATTCTCCTCAGTTAACTCTTTTAATACATATTTAAGAAGAACTCTACTTTCAATGTTTTCGTTTTCATAGGTTATCAGTTTGCTTGCTGACATTTTGAAAATGGATACAGCAATATTGAAATGTATTTCTATGACTTATTCCAGAAAGAAAGGGTTTAAAAATGGCTGACAGCATGGCATTAGGAAGAAAACTGTCAATACATGTATTTCCTTATAGATTATTTGGACGATGTATTAGAGTTTGTCAGTAATTGTCTAATTTCCATCACTGGGAAGATGCTGGCTCTAGATACATGCAGTGAAACATGCTTGCATTGCCACATCTCTGTTACTCATGCTGTGACAGATAAGATCGTGATTTAGTAATTGTCAGTCAATATAAGCCCTTGACAATATCTTTATCTAGTAATCGCTACTTCAAAATAAGTTCTTATGTGAAAGCATCATCTCACTTGATTTATGCCTTCATACTAACATACTGTGTTAGTCTTCTAATACTTTTCTTTAGATTTTTAGCTAGTGATCACACAACATTTTTTTGTCTTTTCTATACTAACAGTATAATAATATGTATATCATGTCAAATCATGAATTTACTTTGTTGGAGGGAACTGGTACTTTACATATAGATACCATATTGGCTTCAATAAATGATTTTAAAATCTAGAATATTAAACCAAAATACATGATCATCAGCGATAAATTCAAAATAGAGAATTATTTTCATGCTATTGCACATGAAAGTATAAAAATGCATTTGATCTTGTCATCTATTTAATCTAATGATGTTTCAAAAGACATCATCAGACTGTATTTGTCAGTCTGTCAGATTGTGTTTGGATTATTCTGAAATGTCCATCACATGATCATCATTCATATGGAAATAACTGATTTAATTATTATTTCTTAAAATTCTAATTTGAGTCATTACAATACTTAATTTAGCTTTAATTGCTAGAAATTGTGAAGTGCACAAATACGTTTAAAATCCATATTGGTGCTTTATTTAGAATAAGTAAATGCTGTCTCAATCACCTTTTTACTACTTAAATGCTTAAAAGAGTTTCATGAATCATTTTTTTCCTTTATTTTTACTTTACTTGTAATATCATTATGTATACACTTCTATATTATTTTTTTATTAAAAATTTAATTATACATTTTAAAATTTTTTTACCAGTTCCCTCCCTCCCCCCTCCTCCCCTAGAACCCCCTCCTCCCCCTCCTCTCCCTCCACATTCCCCAGTGCCTCCCCCCAATTCCCAGAGAGTCCTTTATTGTGTACGCCTAACTCGCCACTGGGTCCTCCTCTCCGATGACATATAAGGACCCAGTGGCATTTTCCATAAGCCCTTTCTCTTGTTCCCCTTAAGCATAGGATCACTACTATGCTGTCAATCCCTGGCCTCCAGGGATCTCGGTGCCCTTAAACAGATGCTAGACTTTATGAGGGCAACAGTGCACTGGACATTGCGCAGGGCATGCAAAGTTCCATTATGATTGCTTTGGCCCCAACTATTGTTGAGAATCTTGCAAATCGTTGCTCCTCCCATCCGTTTGCTCTTACAATCTTACTGCCCCCTCTTCCGCAAATGTTCCCTGAGCTCCAGGATGGGGAGAGATTAGGCTGGCCTAGTTCTATATAGAGTCTCTGAAGTTCTGGATTGTGGTTTGTTGATTTTCTTTTTGCATTTTTGCTGCTCCTGCAATGCCCTTCATTCCATACTGCTGGCACTGTATGTCACCCCTGGCCAGAGACAAAAAGCTGTTAACTGGAGTCTTGTTATAATAGCACATTCAAGGGTAGATGTAATAAAGTAGGAAACCTCAGTGAGGGAGTGGTTCCATCACCCATTTGCAAAATGATTACTTTTTATCTGCTAGACTATATGCCCTCCCCTTCTGGTGAGAATCAGGAAAGAACGTCTGTGAACTTAACCAGGTTTTCTCATTACTTACTTGCAGACCTTGATGGAGGCCTATTTTCTCTGCTGTAACATGGTCCCCTCTCTCCTTGTTTAAGCTGTGGCCCTCCTACCCCATCTCTCTTGTTCATAATCCTTGCAATTACTGTGTTGCATAGGTTTACTTTTGAGTGTCTCAATGTGGGCTGGGTGAGTTTGGTACTAGGAGCCACCTATTAGGAGTACATATGGCGCTTAATTTTCTGGGTTTGGGATACTTCACTTAATATAATTGTTTCTAATGACATCCATTTCCCGGCAAATTCCAATAATTCATCATTTTTGATGGCTGAGTAGTACTCCATTGTATAGATGTACCACTGTTTCCTTATCCACTCGTCAACTGTTGGGACATTTGGGTTGAATCTATGACTTGCTATTGTAAACAGTGCTGCTTATGAACATGGTCAAGCTTGTGCTATCGAGGCGAACCTCTGCTGTATGGGGGGTTATTCCCAAAAGTGGGATAGCAGGGTCATATGGCATTCAATCTTTAATTTCTTTAAGAATCTCCACACGGCTCGCCAGAGTGGCTGTATGAGCCTGCATTCCCACGAACAATGTAGGAGAGTTCCCCTCTCTCCACATCCTCTCCAGCATTTGTCGTTGTTTGTATTGTGGATTTTTGCCATCCTGACCAGGGTGAGATGATATCTCAGGGAAGTTTTGATTTGCATTTCCCTGATGGCGAAAGAAGTGGAGCATTTTTTAAGATATTTGTTAGACATTTTAATTTCATCCCTGGTAAAGTTTCTTTGAAGTTCCAGGGCCCATTTTTTATTTGGGCCAGTGTTTTCCTTGGAGTTTAGTTTTCTAAGTTCTTTGTGCACTCTGGACAGTAGAGCTCTATCAGATATGTGGTTAGTGAAGATTTTCTCCCAATCTGTGGGTTGCCTTTGAGCTCGTGTTACAATCTCTTTATCTGAACAGAAGCTCTTTAATTTCACAAGATCCCAACTGTTGAGAGTTGGTAGCAGTGACTGTGCCATTGGATGTGTGTTTAGGAAGTGTTGGCCTAGCCCAATCAGCTCGAGAGAGTTCCCTATCCTTTCAACTATGGTTTTTAAAGTCTCTGGCCTTAAATCAAGGTCCTTGATCCATTTGGAATTAAGTCTTGTACATGGTGACAAGTATGGGTCCAGCTTTAATCTTCTGCATATGGAGATTCAGTTTTGCCAGCACCATTTGTTGAAGATGCTGTTCTTTTTCATTGGATTCTTTGGGCCCCTTTGTCAAAGACCAAATGGCTGTGATTTTGTTGGCTTATATGTGGGTCTTCAATCCTTATCCATTGATCTGTGTGTCTATTTTGGAGCCAGTACCAGGCTGTTTTTACAACTACGGATTTGTAGTATAGACTTAGGTTTGGTATTGTAATACCTCCAGCAGTGTTTTTGTTACTCAGGATTGTCTTTGCTATCCTGGGTCTTTTGTGCCTCCATATGAATTTTGAGATTATTTGGTCAACTTCTTTAAAGAATTGCTTTGGATTTTAATTGGTATAGCCATTGAATTTGTATATGCCTTTGGTAGGATGGTCATTTTTACGATGTTGATTCTACCAATCCAGGAACATGGGAGGTCTTTCAACCTTCTGGTGTCTTCTGCTATTTCTTTCTTTAGAGTTTTAAAGTTTTCATTGTAAAGGTCTTTTACCTCCTTGTTTAGGTTTATACCAAGGTATTTCATTTTTTTAGGGGCTATAGTAAATGGGATTGTTTCTCTCAAGGCTTTTTTCACTTCTTTCATTCTGGGTATATAGGAAGGCCTCTGATTTTTGCACATTTATTTTGTATCCTGCCACCCTGCTGAACTTCTCAATTAGTTCCAGGAGCTTTCTGGTGGAGTTTTTGGGATCAGTCAGGTATAAGATCATGTCATCTGCAAATAGGGATAGCTTGACTTCTTCCTTGCCGATTCGAATCCCTCTTATGTCCCTTTCTTGTCTTATGGCTTCAGCTAACACTTCAAGTACAATATTGAATAGAAGTGGTGGAGAGTGGACAGCCTTGTCTAGTTCCTGATCAAAGTAGGAATGTTTCCAATTATTCCCCATTGAGCATAATCCTTGCTGTGGGCTTGTTGTATACAGCTTTTATTATATTGATAAAGGTTCCTTCCATTCCCACTGTCTCTAGCGTTTTGATCATAAAAGGCTGTTGGATTTTGTCAAAGGCTTTTTCTGCATCTATGGAGAGTATTATGTGGTCTTGGACTTTGGACCGGTTTACATGATGAATTACGTTTATTGACTTTGCATATGTTGAACCAACCTTGTGTGCCAGGGATGAAGCCCACTTGGTCCCCGTGAATGATCTTTTTGATATGTTTTGAATCCGATTTGCTAAGACTGTTGAGAATCTTTGTGTCTGTGTTCATCAGAGAGATCGGCCTATAGTTTTCTTTTTTAAGTGGATCTTTATTAGGTTTTGGGATTAAGACGATATTAGCTTCCTAGAAGGAATTTGGTAGTGTTCCTTCCTTTGCTATTTGATGGAACAGTTTAAGGAGTATTGGTGTTATTAACTCCTTAAATGTCTGGTAGAATTTTGTGCTGAATCCATCTGGCCCAGGACATTTTTTGGTGGGAAGATTCGAGATTACTTCTTCAATTTCCTTGTATGTTATAGGACTATTTAAATAATTCACAACTTCCTGATTCAATTTAGGTAGGTTGTGTTTACTTAGAATTTCATCCATCTCTTTTGTGTTGTCAAACTTCACAGAGTACAAGTTTTGAAATATGATGTTATAATTCTCTGGATTTCTTGAGTGTCCGTAGTGATAACTCCATGTTCATTTCTAATTTTGTTAATTTGGGTTTTTCTCTCTCTTGCTTTTGGTTAATTTAGCTAGGGGTGTATCAATCTTATTGATTTTTTCAAAGAACCAGCTTTTGACTGGTTGATTTTTTCTATTGTTTTCTTAGTCTCGATTTCAGATATTTCTCCCCTTATTTTGCTTATCTCCTCTCTTCTACTACTTTTGGGATCAGATTGCTCAAGTTTCTCCAAAGCCTTAAGCTGCATCGTTAAATTATTTATTTCTGATATTTCCAATTTTCTGATGTAGGCATTAAGAGCTATGAACTTACCTCTTAGAACAGCTTTCATTGTGTCCCAGAGATTTTGGTAAGTTGTATTTTCATTTCGTTCACTTTCAGGAAATCTTGAATTTCCTTTTTAATTCTTCCTGAATCCAGTTCTCATTCAGCATCATATGTTAAGTTTCCAGGAGTTAGTGTATTTTCTCTTGTTTGTTGTGTTGTGGTTGTCCAGCTTTAGGCCGTGGTGGTCTGATAGGGCACAGGCTAGAATTTCGACTTTTTTGTATTTGTGTAGATTCATTTTGTGGCCCAATATGTGATCTATTTTGGAGAAAGTTCCGTGTGCCGCTGAGAAAAATGTGTATTCTTTGGTGCGTGGGTGAAAAGTTCGATAGAGATCTGTAAGGTCCATTTCAGTAAGGGTTTGGTTAAGCTCCAAAGTGTATCTGTTAATCTTTTGATCTGTTGATCTATCCCATGTTTAGAGGGCGGTGTTGAAATCCGAGAATTATCGTTTGGGGGTTGATTTCTTGCTTAAACGCTGTAGGGTTTTCTTAATGAATGTGGAGGGTCCCATATTGGGTGAATACATGTTCAGTATTGTGAAGTCTTCCTGGTGAATTGTACCTGTGACTAAATGTAGTATCCATCTGTGTCTCTTATGATTTTCTTTGGTTTGAAGTCCACTTTGTCTGAAAGCATAATTGCTACCCCTGCCTGTTTCCTGGTTCCATTAGCTTGCAAGATTTTGGACCAGCCTTTCATTCTTAGGATGTGCCTATCTTTTGTGGTGAGATGAGTTTCCTGAAGGCAGCAGATTGTTGGATTGTGGTTTTTAATCCAAGTTTGTAATCTATGTCGGTGAGTTAATGCCGTTGACATTTAATGTTATAATGGAGAAATTATTTTTAATTCTGTACATTTTTTATGTTTAGTAGATTTTGTAAGCATGATGTTTGATATTTATATTTTGTTGGTATTATACTTCCCTTCTGTCCTCCTGGATACGCTTGTTCTTTTCTTCAAGCTTGAGTATCATTTCTAGCATTTTTTGAAGTCCTGATTTGGTAGACATGTATCCCTTCAAGTTGTCTTTGTGCTGGAAAACTTTTCTTTCTCCCTCAATCATGACAGATAGTTTTGCCGGGGTATATCAGTCTGGGTTGGCATTTTTGCTCATTTAATACTTGAAGTATGTCTCTCCAAGCTCTTCTTGCTTTTACTGTTTCCATTGAATAGTCATTTGTTATTCTAATAGGTTTACCTTAAAAGTGACTTGCTTTTTTTCTTTTGAAGCTCTCAGCATGATTTCTTTGTCTTGAATGTGGAGTGTTTTGACTATTATTTGCTGTGGCGATTTTCTATTTGGTCATATCTGTTTGGAGTGCGAAATGCCTCTTGTATTTGTATAGGCCTCTCATTCTTTAGTTGTGGGAAGTTTTCATTTATGATGAATTGAAGTATTTCCTCCGGTGTGGTATTTTGGGATTCTTGTTCTGGTATTCCATGAATGCTTATGTTAGGCTTCTTCAGGGTGTCCCATATTTCTTGAATGCTCCTCTCCAGTATCTTTTTGGCTTTAACAATCTCTTCCATTGAGCTGGTTAATTCTCCTACTTTGTCTTCAAGATCTGAGATCCTATTTTCTGCCTCATTTGTTTCTGCTGCTAAGACTCTCTGTGGAGTTTTGGGTTGAAGATAACTTATCTCTTAGTTCAATTTTAAACTCTGCCTGAGACTGTTTACCTGCTCTATACCTATTTTTGTTTCTTGAACTGTTTTTCTCAACTCCTCCAGGTTCCTGTTGTGTTCATGTTCAAAGTGGTTGTCACGGTTATTTAACTCTTCTCGGATTTCCTCTTTCATATTATTAATCATGGTAATGATCATACTCTGAAAGTCATTATGTTGGGTCTGGCTTTCATGGCTATTTTCTATGGATTTGTTCTGGTCGCAATCCATCATTATGGGATTGATTCTTTTGGTGGGAGATTGTTCTTTTTGGGTTTTGTTTCTCGTGGATCTGTATTTTGACTTGGGCATTGTTGTTTGTTTTTTAGGACCTTTCAGTTTCTGTGTGTTTTTCACTGAACGATGTAGTTGGTATTGTTACACCTGCCAGTTGTTACTAGTGCTTGCCTTGGATTGGGTATGTTTGTGTATTGGTATTGTTATATCCTAGATGAGACTACTAGGATGTTAGTATGTCAGTTAAATAACCAGGGGATGAATATAAGTATGGTAGTGCACTTTTACGATCTAGTTGTCTTGGTGAAATGTGAGGGTGGGTGGTGTACTCCTGGAGTTGTATGTTTTTGGGGTGGCTGTATGAGGAAGCTGACCTACAAACATTGATACTAGAAAGGATCAGTAAGGTGAGAGAAAAGAAAAAAAAAAAGGTTTACTTATCTTTGGGCTGGGTGTGAGTCTCGCATGTGATACAATGGTTGTAGTGAAGTCCACATGTATGGCCTGTATTCTCTTTGTTTCTTAGAGTTTTGCTTGAATTTCCTTTGGAATCTATTGAATTCTGAGTAGCAGTGTGTCTTCCGTGGACCACGCGTGTAGGTCCCCGGTGGGCCAGAGAGGCAGAGGGTCTGATGTTGATGGCAGAATTCTTCACTTGCGACCTGGGGAGGGGGGCGGAGGGGCGCGGGGGCGGGAGGGCACGAGGGGCTGGTGTCCCGGGAGGGCCCCAGAGGTTAAGCCGGCGGCCACGCGCGGGTGCTGCTGGCCGGGCGGCTCGACTCCGTGTTGGGGGGCTGGGCTGGGAGGGGCTCTCTCTCACCTGGGCGCTGGTTGGGGTTCGGCACGGAGGGGGTTACTCTTCTATATTCTTGCTTCTCAGTTCGAATACCATTTTACCTAGGAATATTAAATAGATCCTCTGGTAATGAAGAACATTGTCATCATTGGATACACCAGATCATATTTAAAGGAGCAGCCAGTGTTTCTATTTTGGCCATGGATTTTTAAAAATTGTGATTTTAATCAAATTTGTGTTTATGAAAAGGCCTATCCATAACAAACTTTTAGTTATTTGTAATTTAACCTTGCTTTTTTCCCATTTTTTTAACCTTGTAATTGTAAATAAATATATAAGCTATTATAAATAGATGCTTCTGTTAAATATATTTGTAATCAGCATCAAGTCTGCAAAGTTAGAACCATACCAGTCACCCCTGAAGTCCCTCCATTTGCTCTGCCCAGCCACAAACACCATGCTTTCTCCCAAACTAAATCTTGGCTTTAGCTGGTTGCTTCATGCTTTTCTGTTTTTTATTTAGATACTAGGCTTAAGAGTCTAAAGTTTACTCTTTCTTTAACTTTATATTGGGATTTATTTAGTTCATTGCTCTACAGGTTTACAGATATGGTACTTTACCACATGGTCGAAGTCCTTCTGATTATGTAAAACTTTGGAGGATTCTAGTTCTACATCTCCTTCAATCTATATGCTTTCTGTTTATTCATTTATTTTCCTCACAAATTAATTGTTAAGTATCTCTAATTTGACTTATATAATCCTTTTTCTTCTTGTATGAATGGAAGTACATATGCATGATTGCAAGTTGTGTGTGTGTGTGTGTGTGCGCGCACGTGTGTGCATATGTGCATGCATGCACATCTACATATGGAAATGTGCATGTATATGTCTGAGGGTGATGTCAGTAGTTTTTCTCAATTTCTCTTTATTTGCTTGAGATAGAATCTCTAATCAAATACAGAGTCTGAATATTTCACTAGCATTGTTAGCCCCTTTTCTTTGTGGAATTTCTGTCTCTGCCTTCTTGGGTTCTGGGATCTGAACTTCAGTCCTCTTTCTTATATAGCAAGTTCTTTAGCTACTGAAATATAGCTTCAGTTCTAACGTACAGACACTTTCACATTATATTCTGATAATTTTATAGGAAATTCAAGAGATTCTTCTGTTCTTCATTATTGCAAGTTTGGATCTGGACTCAAAGACTTGATTAGACTCATGTTTGAGCCTTTTGGCAATTTGTTCAACCAAATATATAAAACAAATATATATATGTATAACCAAATATATAAAACAATTTTTACTGGAGGAAAAGATGTAGATTCCAGTACAATCACATATGAATCCAAGATGAAACCAATCAAACAAATTATTGGCGCAAAAGATGTAGACTTCAGCACAATTGGGAACACTACTCTATTTAGTAGATTGTTGAAATAGAATGTCAACCAAGAGACAGTTGTGTTGAACCATGCTATAGAGAAAATGGTCCGACTTAACATTTACTGAACATCTCATCTAAAAGCCACAGGATGTATATTCTCATTAGCACTTGAAACATTTCCAGATCACATGTTTGGGACACAAAGTGAATACAGTAAGTTCTAGGCCCAGTATACAAGAATATTCGGTCTCAGAAAAGAATGCAAAATTAAGAAGAAAGCTTATAGCAAGAAAAATCTTTATCAAATAGAAATAAATAAAATCTCTTAAAATACATATGAAATTTTCAGAAAAGAAAGAACAAATCAAAATCAAAACTGGTACTTGGAAAGGAATAATAGGTGTGAAAGCACAAATAAAATGAAAACTAAGAGAATACAAAAGATTAATAAACAAAGTTTGATTTGAAAAGATAAATAGAATCTATAGCTTTTAGCTACATTAAACAAGAAGAAAGATTATGTCAAAATAAACAAAATCAATGATGGCAAAGTAAATATTAGCATGTACTATCAGTGAATACCTATATGTAGAACTTTCAAAATAGTGCCATTTTAAGTAATACCACATATTTTGAAAGTGTAGATATAAAATCTAGTAAAATGTGTATTGCTGAAAGCTATAAAATGTTTTTAATATTTATCATTTTTTGGCTTCAATCGCATATTTGCATCTAATCCTTTGTGATTCTTTGTAAGCGATGTAGGTTTCTTGTAAACAGTATGAAGTTGGATCTCAGCTTATTTTTAATCTTATTTGACAGTTTTTTAAAGCTTTATGAGTTGAATGCTTATTGCTCCTTTTATCTATGAGTATAATGATAATTTTTCAATTCTTTTACATTTTCATAATGAATATAACAAATATATATCATTTTCACCCTTTGTTTTTCACTTCTTTTCCCATTACATGTTTTCTCCTCTCCAGTCAGTTTCCCTCCTAATTTCATGTCTTTTTGCATGTGAGGCCTGCTGGGTTCATCTGGGATGCCTGTACTGACCAGCACCTGAGCACTTGTTAGTCACAGATGGGCTGCTGTACTCATAAACTCAGCACAGCATCATCCACTTATGCAAGACATGTGCAATATCGGCCTACTCACCATTTACCCTGGAAGTGGAAAGATTTCAAGAGGCACTGTATTTGATAGAGTTTTATGTTGGTTGATGAATTTAATGCAGTGAAATCCAGCTTATTAAGGACACACATGAGCATTCAATTAATACTTTCAGTTTCTAATAGTTATTCCTTCTCTTAGTTCCTTTCCATCTTTCTTATTTATCTTTATGTTTGGTAATTTTCTGTCATAATTAAGTGGGATTCTCATTCTCTTTGGGGCATCTGTTATGCTAGTAAGTTTTATATTTGCATTTTCATAATAATGGCTATTATTTTTTTCTTTAGTATAAGGCTCTTTTAACCATTTCTTTTTTTATTACATATTTTTTAGTTTTTTTCCCTAGCTTTATAAGCATATTGAGTACTTATCCCTATCTCCCTCTTTCCCCATCCTTTCTATCCCCCTTCAGCTCCCTTCATCAATCCATCCCACACACTCCCACTCTCCTGCTGTCCTCTTCTATGGGCCACTGGGTTCTTTGTGACTTGTCTACTCTTGTGGGGAAATCAGGACCCTCCTTGGTTGTCCCACTGATAGGGCCACTCCTCTTCTCACTCAGTACTAGTCCCTAGGGTTTCCACTGCATGTAATTATCTCTTCTTAGATTCTCTGTAGTTTATAGGGGCATGTTGGTATTTTAGTCTTTATGCAGGTCTGTAAGGACAACTCTCATTGCAATGAGTTCTTGGATACAGCAGCCCTGCCTTGAATGGAATGTCTTGCCATAGTGTTACTGTCCCCTTTTCCACAAGGTTCCTTGAGTCTTAGGATGGGGAGAGGTTAGGTTTGCCTGATTCAGGGTGATCATTTCCTGGTCAATTTTTCTCTGAATTCTGGTTGAATGTTGTGCACTTCACTGCTCTTCCACTCCTCTCGGCAGCATCCTCAGAGTGTTGAGATCCTCTACCTTTGATGTAGAAGAAGACTTCTAGACTGAGTGTTGAGTGCTCTTCCAGTCTATGGGTATAATGTCAGGTATTTATGGAGCAGTTTGTTGTACCATCTTTCTATCTATAGGTCAATAGGCTGGTCTTCCCTCATGATCTATTTCCCCCCTTTTGATAAGTTCTTGTTCTTATTAACAGTAGCAGGAATGTGGTAAGAAGGTCTTGAATCCAATCAGAGAGCTGTTGGTTGTCTCCTTGATACTCATACCACTATTACACTGGTGTTCACCCGTTTCCATGGTGATTTTTATTACAAGTTGATGAGGTCTTTGATTATTTTTCTATCACAATAGTTTCTACAATGTTCCTTGGTACTGTGTAAGCTATCCAGCAAGGAGGAAGCTCTCAGATCAGTTCCAGTTGATGTACTTTGAACGTATTCTGTGTTTCATATATGTCGCATCTTCAGTAATAGGGTCTTACTGTCAGTTTTTCTGAGGGCAACCAAGAGCAATGGCAAAAGTCTGTAATGTTTGGGGTCTTCGAGGCTTCTGTGACCAACATTTTATCAGGAAATATCACATTCCTGTTACTTCTAGTATGGTTTTAATTGTCACTGGGTTTTAAGTGGACTAGATCAGGGAATTTTTTGTTTAGACTTGTTTTCATTTCTTTAGAAGAAATGTTTTCTTTTTATCATATTACAAGCATAGGAGGTTCCTATGGGGTGCCTCCCACAATCTTATAGTTTTTCTATAAGCCCCTCTCTCCCTCTTATATCCCATTTCTGCATGCCTCCTCCAGGTATATTTTACCATTATTCCCTCCCTCATCCTACTTGTATGGTATCCTAAATTTCCCCCTTAAAAGGTTTCATCATAACTATCCCTTCATACCTTTCCATTCATTAATCCCTTTTGAATTTTCTGACTCTTACAGTAATTTCAAACCAAATATACTGACAAGGATATCAATGCTTATATCCGCATATAAGAGAAAACATGTGGTGCTTTTCTTTCTGTGTCTGAAATTTTAAATTTTCAAGTTCCATCAATTTACCAGCAAATTGCGTGATCTCATTCTTTCTGATGGTTGAATAGTATTCCATTGTGCAAATGTACCACATTTTCATTACGCATTCCTCGGCTAATGGGCATGTCGACCAATTCAATTTTTTTGACATTGTGAATAGGACTACAATGAACATAGATGAACAAGTGTCTTTGTAATAAAATGTATAATCTTTTGGGAATATTCCAGAAGTGGTATAGCTGGGTCATATGGTAGTTCCATTTTTATCTTTTTTTATTATTTCTGCTCATACAAACTTAATAGGTAGACCAGTTCCCTCCCTCCCTCTTCCTCCCCCTGAACCCCTGCTCCCCCTCCCTCCCCATCCCCCAGTGCCTCCCCCCAATTCCCAGAGAGTCCTTTATAGTGTATGCCTGACTCTCCTCTGGGTCCTCCTCTCCGATGACGTATAAGGACCCAGTGGCATTTCCCTGAACTCTTTCTCGTGTTTCCCTTAAGCATAGGAACACTACTGTCGCTGTCAACCCCTTGCCTCCAAGGATCTTGGTGCCTTTAGCAGATGCTAGACTTTGTGAGGTCAATAGTGTGTTGGAAATTGCGCAGGGTATGCAAAGTCCTATTATGATTGCTTCGGCCCTAACTAGTGTTGAGAATCTTGCAAATCATTGCTCCTCCCATCATTTTTGCTCTTACAATCTTACCACCCCCTCTTTGGCAAATGTCCCTGAGCTTCAGGATGGGGATAGATAAGTCTGGCCTAGTTCTTGGTGGTTGATATAGAGTCTCTGAAGTTCTGGATTGTGGTTTGTTGATTTTCTTTTTGCAGTTTTGCTGCTCTTGCAATGTCCTTCACTCCATCCTGATGGGCACTGTATGTCACCCCCTGGCCAGAGACAAAAAGCTGTTAAACTGGAGTCTTGTTATAATAGCACATTCAAGGGTAGATGTAATAAAAGCAGGAAACCTCAGTGAGAGAGGGGTCCATCACCCATTTGCAAAATGATTACTTTTTATCTGCCAGACTATATGCCCTCCCCTTCTGGTGAGATCATACCCCCTCAGTTGTAAACGATCAGGAACGAAGGTCTGTGAACTTAACCAGGTGTCTCATTACTTATTTGCAGTCCTTGATGGAGGCCTATTTTCTCTGCTGTAACATGGTCCCCTCTCTCCTTGTTTCTGGTGTGGCCCGCCTACCCCATCCCTCCTGTTCATAATCCTTGCAATTACTACATTACATAGGTTTAAATTGAGTGTCTCAATGTGGGCTGCGTAAGTTTGCTACTAGGAGCCACCTATTAGGGAGTACATACGGTGCTTAATTTTCTGGGTTTGGGATACTTCACTTAATATAATTGTTTCTAATGACATCCATTTCCCGGCAAATTCCAGTAATTCATCATTTTTGATGGCTGAGTAGTACTCCATTGTATAGATGTACCACAGTTTCCTTAGCCACTTCTCAACTGTTGGACATTTGGGTTGATTCCATAACTTTGCTATTGTAAACAGTGCTACTATGAACATGGTCAAGCTTGTGCTATCGAGGCGAACCTCTGCTGTATGGGGGGTTATTCCCAAAAGTGGGATAGCAAGGTCATATGGCATTTCAATCTTTAATTTCTTTAAGAATCTCCCGAGGGCTCACCAGAGTGGCTGTATGAACCTGCATTCCCACCAGCAATGTAGGAGAGTTCTCCTCTCTCCACATCCTCTCCAGCATTTGTTGTTATTTGTATTGTGGATTTTTGCCTGACCGGGGTGAGATGATATCTCAGAGAAGTTTTGATTTGCATTTCCCTGATGGCGAAGGAAGTGGAGCATTTTTTAAGATATTTGTTAGACATTTTAATTTCATCCCTGGTAAAGTTTCTTTGAAGTTCCAGGGCCCATTTTTTAATTGGGCCATTGTTTTCCTTGGAGTTTAGTTTTCTAAGTTCTTTGTGCACTCTGGACAGTAGAGCTCTATCAGATATGTGGTTAGTGAAGATTTTCTCCCATTCTGTGGGTTGCATTTGAGCTCATGTTACAATCTCTTTATCTGAAGAGAAGCTCTTTAATTTCACCATATCCCAACTGTTGAGAGTTGGTAGCGGTGACTGTGCCATTGGATGTCTGTTTAGCAACTGTTGGCCTAGCCCAATCAGCTCGAGGGAGTTCCCTATCCCTTTCAACTACGGTTTTTATAGTCTCTGGCCTTATATCAAGGTCCTTGATCCATATGGAATTAAGTCTTGTACATGGTGACAAGTATGGGTCCAGCTTTAATCTTCTGCATGTGCAGATCCAGTTTTGCCAGCACCATTTGTTGAAGATGCTGTTCTTTTTCCATTGGATTCTTTGGGCCCCTTTGTCAAAGATCAAATGGCTGTAATTTTGTGGGCTTATATGTGGGTCTTCAATCCTTATCCATTGATCTGTGTGTCTATTTTGGAGCCATTACCAGGCTGTTTTTACAACTACGGATTTGTAGTATAGACTTAGGTTTGGTATGGTAGTACCTCCAGCAGTGTTTTTGTTACTCAAGATTGTCTTTGCTATCCTGGGACTTTTGTACCTCCATATGAATTTTGAGATTGTTTGGTCAACTTCTTTAAAGAATTGCTTTGGGATTTTAATTGGTATACAATGAATTTGTATATTGCCTTTGGTAGGATGGTCATTTTTACAATGTTGATTGTGCCAATCCAGGAACATGGGAGGTCTTTCCACCTTCTCGTGTCTTCTGCAATTTCTTAATTTAGGGCTTTAAAGTTTTCATTGTAAAGGTCTTTTACCTCCTTGGTTAGGTTTATACCAAGGTATTTCATTTTTTAGGAGCTATAGTTAATGGGATTGTTTCTCTCAGGGCTTTTTCACTTCTTTCATTCTGGGCATATAGGAAGGCCTCTGATTTTTGCACATTTATTTTGTATCCTGCCACTGTGCTGAACTTCTCAATTAGTTCCAGGAGCTTCCTGGTGGTGTTTTTGGGATCACTCAGGTATAAGATCATGTCATCTGCAAATAGGGATAGCTTGACTTCTTCCTTGCCAATTTGAATCCCTCTTATGTTCCTTTCTAGTCTTATGGCTTTAGCTGAGACTTCAAGTACAATATTGAATAGAAGTGGTGAGATTGGACAGCCTTGTCTAGTTCCTGATCAAAGTGGGAATGCTTCCATTTGTTCCCCATTGAGCATAATCCTTGCTGTGAGCTTGTTGTATACAGCTTTTATTATATTGATAAAGGTTCCTTCCATTCCTACTGTCTATAGCGTTTTGATCATAAAAGGCTGTTGGATCTTATCAAAGGCTTTTTCTGTATCTATTGAGAATATCAGGTGGTCTTGGACTTTGGACTGGTTTACAGGATGAATTACATTTATTGATTTGCATATGTTGAACCAACCTTGTGTGCCGGGGATGAAGCCTACTTGGTCCCTATGAATGATCTTTTTGATATGTTTTTGAATCCAATTTGCTAAGACTTTGTTGAGAATCTTTGTGTCTGTGTTCATCAGAGAGATCGGCCTATAGTTTTCTGTTTTAAGTGAATCTTTATTAGGTTTTGGGATTAAGATGATATTAGCTTCCTAGAAGGAATTTGGTAGTGTTCCTTCCTTTACTATTTGATGGAACAGTTTAAGGAGTGTTGGTGTTATTAACTCCTTAAATGTCTGGTAGAACTCTGTGTTGAATCCATCTGGTCCAGGACATTTTTTGGTGGGAAGATTCGAGATTACTTCCTCAATTTCCTTATATGTTATAGGACTATTTAAATAGTTCACAACTTCCTCGTTCAATTTAGATAAGTTGTGTTTACTTAGAAATTCATCGATCTCTTTTGTGTTGTCAAACTTCACAGAGTACAAGTTTTTGAACTATGATGTTATAATTCTCTGGATTTCTTGGGTGTCTGTAGTGATAACTCCATGTTCATTTCTAATTTTGTTAATTTGGGTTTTTTCTCTCTTTCTTTTGGTTAATTTAGCTAGGGGTGTATCAATCTTACTGATTTTTTCAAAGAACCAGCTTTTTGACTGGTTGATTTTTTCCTATAGTTTTCTTAATCTTGATTTCAGATATTTCTCTCCTTATTTTGCTAATCTCCTCTCTTCTACTACTTTTGGGATCAGATTGCTCTAGTTTCTCTAAAGCCTTAAGCTGCATCGTTATTTATTTCTGTTGTTTCCATTTTTTTGATATAAGCATTAAGAGCTATGAATTTACCTCCTAGAATAGCTTTCATTGTGTCCCAGAGATTTTGGTAAGTTGTATTTTCATTTTCGTTCACTTTCAGGAAATCTTGAATTTCCTTTTTAATTTCTTCCTGAATCCAGTTCTCATTCAGCATCATATTGTTAAGTTTCCAGGAGTTAGTGTATTTTCTCTTGTTTGTTGCGTTGTGGATGTCCAGCTTTAGGCCATGGTGGTCTAATAGGGCACAGGTTAGAATTTCAACTTTTTTGTATATATATAGATTCGTTTTGTGGCCCAATATGTGATCTATTTTGGAGAAAGTTCCGTGTGCTGCTGAGAAAAATGTGTATTCTTTGATGCGTGGATGAAAAGTTCGATAGAGATCTGTAAGGTCCATTTCTTTCAGGGTTTAAGTTCCAAAGTGTCTCTGTTAAGCTTTTGACCTGTTGATCTATCCCATGTTGAGAGGGTGGTGTTGAAGTCCCCAAGAATTATCATTTGGGGGTTGATTTCTTGATTTAGGTACTGTAGGGTTTTCTTAATGAATTTGGAGGGGCCCGTATTGGGTGCATATATGTTCAGTATTGTGAAGTCTTCCTGGTGAATTGTACCTATGACTAAAAGTAGTATCCATCTTTGTCTCTTATGATTTTCTTTGGTTTGAAGTCCACTTTGTCTGAAAGCATAGTTGCTACCCCTGCCTGTTTCCTGGTTCCATTAGCTTGCAAGATTTTGGACCAGCCTTTCATTCTTAGGATGTGCCTATCTTTTGTGGTGAGATGAGTTTCCTGAAGGCAGCAGATTGTTGGATTGTGGTTTTTAATCCAAGTTTGTAATCTATGTCGGTGAGTTAATGCCGTTGACATTTAATGTTATAATGGAGAAATTATTTTTAATTCTGTACATTTTTTATGTTTAGTAGATTTTTGTAAGCATGTTGTTTGATATTTATGTTTCGGTGGTATTATACTTCCCTTCTGTCCTCCTGAATATGCTTGTTCTTTTCTTCATGCTTGAGTATTATTTCTAGCATTTTTTGAAGGCCTGATTTGATAGACATGTATCCCTTCAAGTTGTCTTTGTGCTGGAAAACTTTTCTTTCTCCCTCAAACATGACAGATAGTTTTGCCGGGTATATCAGTCTGGGTTGGCTTTTTGCTCATTTAATACTTGAAGTATGTCTCTCCAAGCTCTTCTTGCTTTTACTGTTTCCATTGAGTAGTCATTTGTTATTCTAATAGGTTTACCTTTAAAAATGACTTGCTTTTTTTCTCTTGAAGCTCTCAGCATGATTTCTTTGTCTTGAATGTGGAGTGTTTTGACTATTATTTGCTGTGGCGATTTTCTATTTTGGTCATATCTGTTTGGAGTGTGAAATGCCTCTTGTATTTGGATAGGCCTCTCATTCTTTAGTTGTGGGAAGTTTTCATTTATGATGAATGGAAGTATTTCCTCCGATGTGGTATTTTGGGATTCTTGTTCTTGTATTCCATGAACGCGCATGTTAGGCTTCTTCAGGGTGTCCCATATCTCTTGAATGCTCCTCTCCAGTATCTTTTTGGCTTTAACAATCTCTTCCATTGAGCTGGTTAATTCTCCCACTTTGTCTTCAAGATCTGAAATTCTATTTTCTGCCTCATTTGTTCTGCTGTAAGATTCTCTGTTGAGTTTTGGGTTGAAGATAACTTGTCTTTTAGTTCAATTTTAAACTCTGCCTGAGACTGTTTTACCTGCTCTATACCTATTTTTGTTTCTTGAACTGTTTTTCTCAACTACTCCAGGTGCCTATTGTGTTCCTGTTCAAAGTGGTTGATATGGTTGTTTAACTCTTCTCGGATTTCCTCTTTCATAGTATTAATCATGGTAATGATCATACTCTGAAAGTCGTTATGTTGGGTCTGGCTTTCATGGCTATTTTCTGTGGATTCGTTCTGGTTGGAATCCATCATTATGGGATTGATTCTTTCGGTGGGAGATTGTTCTTCTTGGGTTTTGTTTCTCGTGGATCTGTATTTTGACTTGGGCATTGTTGTTTTGTTTTTTAGGACCTTTCAGTTTCTGTGTGTTTTTTACTGAACCGATGTAATTGGTATTGTTACACTGGCCAGTTATTACTAGTGCTTGCCTTGGATTGGGTATGTTTGTGTATTGTTATTGTTATATCCTAGATGAGGCTAACTAGGCTGTTAGTATGTCAGTTAAGTTAGGTTAAGTAACCAGGCGGTGAATATTAGTATGGTAGTGCACTTTTACCATTTAGTATCTTGGTGAAATGTGAGGGTGAGTGGTGTCCTCCCTGGAGTTGTATGTTTTTGGGGTGGCTGTATGAGGGAGTTGATCTACAGCATTGATACTAGAAAGGATCAGTAAGGTGAAAAGAAAAAAAAATAGTTTACTTATCTTTGGGCTGCATGTGAAGAATCTCGCCCACGTGGTATAATGATTGTAGTGGAGTCCAGATGTATGGCCTGTGTTTCCTTTGTTCCTTAGAGTTTTGCTTGAGTTTCCTTTGGACTCTATTGAATTCTGAGTAGCAGTGTGTCTTCCGTGGACCAAGTGTGTAGGTCCCCGGTGGGCCGGGGAGGCAGAGGGTCTGATGTTGATGGCAGAATTCTTCACCTGCGACCTGGGGGGGGAGGTGGAGGGCGCGGGGGTGGGAGGGCACGAGGGGCTGGGGTCCCGGGGCTAAGCCTGCGGCCGAATGGCTGCCAGCCGGGCGGCTCCGGGGTGGGGGGCTGGGCTGGGAGGGGCTGTCTCACTCCTGGGGCCATTTTTATCTTTTTGAGGACCAGCCATACTGATCTCCAAAGAGGCTGTTCCACTTTATATTCCTACCAGCAGTGATTTAATTTGCATTTCTCTGATGATCAGAGAAGTTGAGCATCTTTTAAGATATTTGTTTGAGGGGGCTGGAGAGGTGGCTCAGGGGTTAAGCCTCTGCCTTGTAGGCAGAAGGCCCTGAGTTCGGATCCTAGACCCCATGTACAGACTCCGGGCGTAAGCCGGGGCAGCCTGTGTTTCTGGTCCTGGTAGGGCGGAGCCTATGAATCCCGGGGCGGAGTAAACAAGAAGGAGGTGGAGGCGTCCATGGTGGTTCCTGAATTCGCCCATGGTTCACACACACACACACACACACACATACACACGTGTGCACACACACATACATGCACAGTTGAATAAAATAATAAATTAAAAAAGATATTTGTTTGACATATCAATTTCTTTTTGAGTGATATCCCCGTTTAGTTCCAAGGCTCATTTTTTAAATTAGAATGTTTATTTTCTTTGTGTTTCATTTTTTGAGAATAATCCTTTGTCATTCATCTCTTTCATCTTGTTCATTTCTTCCAGTATTCTCCATAGCACTGGCTTAGTAGCCAGATAGTCTTTTAGTCTGTTTTTGTCATGGAATATTTTTCTTTTACTTTCTATAACTGACAATTTTACTGAATATAATAATCTGGGTTGGCATTTGTGTTCATTAAGAACTTGGGCTGGAGAAGTGGCTCCAGCCTTTCTGCCTTTTACCATTACTGAGAAGTCAGTTATTTTGATGGGTTTGCCTCTGTATGTGACTTTTTCCTTCTTCTTGTAGCACTTAAGGTCTTGTCTTTAATGTATATATTTGGTGTGTGGCCTATCATATGCCATGAGGTATTTTTTTTCCTGGATATTTGGTGTTCTGTGTGCTTCTTGAATCAAGATGGGCCTCTTTTTTGTCAGAGAAATTTTTCTCTGTTATCTAATTAATTTTTTATGGTGGATCTTCCTCTCGCATGTTTGTTTCTAGGATACCCATGATCTGTATGTTGGGCCTTTTCATGGCATCACAGAGTTCCTATGTGTTCCATTCAAGTGTATTTTTCCATTTATCAGTTTATCTCATTGACTTAGCAACCTCTTCCATCTATCTTCCAGTTCTGAGACTGTCTTCTACCGTTTAAATTTTTTGGTTCTAGTATTATTTTAGTCTGGGCTTTTTTCAGTGTTTCTATGTTTGTTTGCAGATCACTTTGGTTTTTTTCACTGTTTCTAGATTTGTTTGCAGGCTCTCCATTTTCACTCTAGTTGTGTCTTGCTTGTTTGTGTTTCCTTGGTTTTCTTTTCAAGTTTGTTGTGTTTTTCTTCAAATTTGTTTAGGTGTTTATCTTGTTCTCTTGGAGCTGCTTGAGCATATTTATAATCAATCTTTGACATTCGTTGTCCTGGCTATTGTTCTCTTGGGTACCTCCCAATGGGCTATCCTCTATGGGATCTGAAACCTTGGGATTGATGATCTTAAGGGGAGACTTTTTTGGCTTCTTATATTTTTTTCTGTTTTATTTTTTTCTGTGTGATATCAGCATCTGGAATTAGTTTGAAGCTTATTTTCTTCTTACCTACCATTCTCCCTCTTACATTCAAGTCTTTTTTCCTGTCTTTGATGGCATCTCATTCAGCGCTTGTTGGAGCATGAACATCAATGGGTATATCCACCGAAAAAAGCACATTCCTTTCTCCTGCATCCAACATTGACTCTTAATAGTCTTTCAGGGAGGTGTGGGGCTTCTTGAAATCTTTCCCCTTCTACAGCAAAATGTTGATAAGCCAACACAATTACAGTGGGTTCATAGCTGACTGTACTTCTCTCACAGATCAGACTCTGACTGTCTTGCTTTCTGATCTTCGGTGATGTCCCTGAGACTTGTGTTGTGTGGACTGTTCTTCTAAACAGTGGCTGCTGTTTTGTCCAAGACAATTAATATCAAAGCTGTTGACTTTGGATGATGGTCTCTCAGTACAGAGAGTCTAGAATGTATGTGCTCTCTCATGTGACCATACACTTGCCTGTGCATGTGTTGCACATGCCCCTTCTAGGTGAAGATGGAAGGGACCCTAATGTATATCAACTTTCATAATGTATATCAACTTTCATTAGTCCTCACTCCTACTCCTGGAAAAAATTGGTTGGTTCTTCAAGTCGGAGCTTGGTGTAATTGTTTCTTTGGTCTGTTCTGGAACTTCTCTCTGGGGCGGGAAGACAGTGTGCCTAGGAAAAGTATTCATACAGCTCAGGGTGGCGAGTAATTTAGATATACTGTTTATGAATAAGAAGTCATTAGTCATTTATCTTCTGCACTTTAGTTACTTGTGTGCAACTCCCTAGGAAAAGTATTCATACAACTTAGGGTGGGGAGTAATTTAGATATACTGTTTATGAATAAGAAGTCGTTAGTCATTTGTCTTCTGCACTTTAGTTACTTGTGTATAGAGCACCTTTCAATGCAAAAAAAAAGCTTCTAGATCAAGTGGTGCATGCTCATCTGACCTATCGGTATACTGATAAATTCTTAGAAGGCAGTTTGATATATAGCCCTTATAGATTAATCTTAATAGCTCTTACCTCCAACCTCTAAAGTCCTCCCTTTTAAAGATTTATGGCCTGGTTTACAATACTAAGAATGTGTTCCCTCCTGAAAACTGGGTCTTAAATTCTTGTCAAACAGCAGTTGGTTACTCCCTTAACATTCATGCCACTATTCTACTGGGTAGTTGTTATTGTAGCTTGAAGCTTTCACAGATGGATGAAACCTGTTGACTATTTTTCTCCCTCACCAGTGCATATAGCATTTTTGGTGGCAGTTATTATTTTTTCAGAGTTTGAACATACCACTTATTATCTTCTGACTTACAAGAACTCTGTTAAAATGTATCATTAGCCTAGTGTGTGATACCCTTATATGAAGCTTGACTATTTTCTTTTGCTGGTTTTAGGATTTTGTTCCTAACTTTTGTTATTTTACTATAGTGTAGTTTTGTTGTGTGTAATACAAATTGGGTCCCTTGAGCTTCTTAGATATGGATGTCTATATCTGCTTGAAGGCTTAGGGATTGTTTTTAGCTATGACTTCATTAAATGGTTTTTAATAATTTTCCCCCCTTTTCCCCCACTCTTGAAATTCTCATAATGGGAATACTTGTTCACTTGCCTGTTTTCCATGTGTCTCATAGGGTTTCCATCATTCTTTTCTATTTTCTATTGATGAGATTAAAGTATGAGGTCAACATTATGTCAAGTATGTCTGTCAACATTGACAGACATTAAGTTGCTGAGTTTATCAATTTCTTATTGAAGAATTTCTATTGGTTTACATTCCTTAAAGATCTCATATATTTTATTTAAATTGCCACATTCATAATCATTGAATTATCTACAATATCTTCCTATGAAAATTGTATTATCTATAGAATGTGAAGTTATTGAGGATATGCCTTTTATATTGCTGGAATAGATATTTCTGTTCTCTATTTGTCTTGGCCAGTTAAGTATGGAATTCACTGATTTTATTGACCAACTTGTAGTTTTTGTAGATTTTTCTCTCTCTCTCTTTCTTTCTTTCTCTGTGTGTATTTGTCTGTCTGTCTCTCTCTCTCTGAGTATATTATATATGTATATATATAATATATACATATAACTGATTTTCATTCTTTTCTTCAATGCAGAGTCTCACATATATTTGATAATACTTTTGCTATTGAGCTATATACCATAACATCAAACTCACTATTACCAAAACTTATGGTTTCATTATTTTTGCTGACTT
Source organism: Typhlomys cinereus (assembly GCA_023101885.1). NCBI lineage: Eukaryota > Metazoa > Chordata > Mammalia > Rodentia > Platacanthomyidae > Typhlomys > Typhlomys cinereus. Next base: position 2,057,324 of record JALPQD010000393.1, on the reverse strand, counting down.
AAGTGAATTTTTTTTTTTACTTAAAGCAGGATTTTTGAATTTCTTCAATTTTTTTCTAATACTAATTATGCTACAAATTTCCTGTAAAAATTCTTTACCGTCAATTTACAATCTTTGGCTAGTTTTATGTTCATCTTAAGTTGATTATAATATGTTCTAAGATACTCTGTCTTTAATGTACTATTCAGGAATTTTTTTAACTCTAAATATGTCAAGATGTTTCCTGTATTTGCCTTCCCAGAGTATGTACTTTGTATGATCTCAAACCTTCAATGTTTCTTGTATTGTCTACATTTTTGCCCAGATTCATGTTTACCTTGGAGGCTATTTCAATTGTACTTAGAAGGAATGTACATTTTGCTGCGGAATGGCTCATTCAGTAAATTCCTGGGAGAGGAGTGCCAGGTTAAAATGATGCTTTCACTTGTATAATTGTCTCAGAAAAGAAAAGAGTTGTCATGCATATGTGCACACAATTGCCTTTCTTGGAGCCCTTGAGTTAAATTGTTTATCATTATAGGTTTAAGTTTTGTCATACAACATCTCATTGATTTTTATGCAGAGATGGAAGGAATCTGTGACCCCTTCCCTGAAATTTTGGGAAGGGTTTTTATATGCATGAAATGATCAGGAGTATAAGCTATGGACTGCTTTTCTGTGAACTTGGGAAAAAAATAGTCCTTCTCACTGGCCAAGTACCTGTGAATATGTATTTTGGAGCTGCTTTATGTGAACTAGATGAAAGTACTTCTGCAGGTGAATGCAGCACTTTGCCATGCACAGAACTTGCTGAGAAACATTGGGTTAGAATTTTGACCCAGCTCACACTTAATGTAGGTGCTCTTGAATTTAAAGAAACTGAACCACCATATATACCCATATGCAGCTCTCCTGGTTGTTAATCCCAGTCAGGATACGGCAAATATTTTGTGCTTCGATGTTATGTCCTCTCTGACAGATCCATAATAATGATGCATGAAGTATGAAAAGTAAAACTGAAAAGTCTTAAGGAGGGGATCAAGCATAACATAAATAACTCCTTGCCACAATGAAATAGAAACCCTCAAGAACAAGATGAATGCCTCGGTGCGCTGTGCTCACCAGCGTCCTGCAATACTCAGGAAGTTACTCCTGCAGGACTGTATGAAGTAAGTGTTCTGAGTGAGGTGGTGGATGTGAGCCAGGTACCCTGCATGGACACTGGGGTGTGGTTGGCACTATTCTCATCTAACCCCTTGTGAAAGAAACCTGACAAATGTTCTTGCAGTTGTTTTCTGGCTCACCTGGGTTACAGGAAATGGTAAGCCTGGGGACAGGAGAGGAATATGAGTGATCATCAAGAGATCTGAAATTTATTTATTTGTCCTCAGCTCAGTGAATTGGCACTGACAATACTTCCAATCCTATTGCATGGCCGAAAAGACCTCATGTTCACTTTAAGGTCTAATTCTCATCTGGGCATGTAAGATTGATCTTCTGTGACCAACAGGAATCTGTCTTATTGTTTCCTCTACATCTTGGAAACATACAGCATAGCAGACCCATTGCTTCCTATTCAATAGGACTTAGGTGGAGATTCCTGAAAAGGATTGTAAAACTTGTGTCTATACTTCTCTTCTGCTCGCTTCTTGGCCACATATGTAAGCAGATTCAGATTTTTCCCTTCCAAGTATTCCCTGAATTGATATCAGTTTCCCCAACCAGAAGTCTACTCCAAAATTATGATCCTAACACATATTTCCTCTTATAAATTAATTGCTCCAGACACTTCATTATAACGTGAGAAATTATTTATTTTTGCACATGTGCATATGTGTATATAGAAGGGACACTTGAGTGTGTGTGCCTGCGAAAACCCAAGTGTGACTTTGGGAAGCATCTGGATTGCTCTACCTCCTTGTGCTTTGGTTGCCTTGGCTTTCCTGGGCTCCATCTCCCAGGGCCTGAAGTACAGGCTGCCACTATTTCCACCCAGGTGTTTTTTGTTTGTTTGTTTGTTTGTTTGTTTATTTGTTTTGTAGGATCTGGGATCTGAACTATTGTCCTTTGCCTATAAGGCAAAGGCTTTAACTCCTGAGCTCCTCTGTAGCCTGACAGAAGATTATTATTTTACTTTCCAGGATGATCAGGATAAAAGACTCATTTAATATAATAACCTCCAACTTTTTGGGTTGTCTAAGCGACTTGAAAAATCTCAAATCGCTACCAATAGCTTTAACTTCCAGTGCACTGCTCTCATCTTCTGATGAGAATAGGTGCTTCAGATGGGGCCATTTTGATTTTAGGTGAAAAAGCTGTTGGAGCAGAGCAGTTAGGACTGCAGGATCACCATCCGTCAAGTGCTGGCTTAAAGCCTGCATCACGTGAAGCCTGACTCTCAAGGTGGCCTTTACCAGGATCCCCACTGCACCATGACCAAATGTTCAGCATCTCTCAACATTTCATAAAGCCAGCTATAAAATGAACAGACTCTATATCAAGATATTATTGCCACATTAGTTTTAATGAAAAATAAGTTTTTATATCAGAAACAACCAAGCAGCAATGTATTCATGAGACTGGTTTCAATTTAGTGGGAGCACAGTTGTACTGCATGAGCAAGGATAAACTCACAAGATACTTACCCAGATGCAATGACCCTTTGGCTGCAAGCACACCTGAATCTTCTCACCATATCTCCACACCCTCACAAACACCTGCTAGCACAATCCAATGACAGACAGCTGCAGCATTACAGTCTCTTGGTGGGAAGATCAAAAGACAATACTGAGACAAAAATATTCCTAAAACTATGGTATCAGACTATTAGCTACTTCATCCCAAATAACTGTTGTAAGATGGCTATATTGCAGCTATATCCATTAATTGGCTCCTACATTGATTCCTCCACTCAGATATTGAGAATAATGCCAGGATAAACATGGATGCACAGATATCTCCATTGTTATATAGATTTTGATTCTTTTCGGTACAGACTGAAAGTGGTATGTAGCTAGATCATATAGAAATTCTCATGTCAACATTCTTAGGAATTTCCATGCTGTTTTCTGTATCTATTAGACCATCCCCACATCCTCACCAGCTTTTGTTGCTTTTTGTTTTGCTGATTATGGCCATTCCAACTGGCAAGGTGAACTTGAGTAGAGTTTTGACTTGGATTTCCCTCGTGATTAAGATAAGGAACATTATATATAGTTGTCGCATTTTTGCCCATTCTATACTCTGTCTCTTTCATATCTCTGATCATTCTAAATGATATCCAGAAGCTTGTTAGTTCCGTGCATCAGTATCTGTCAAGTTTTGTGACTGTTGAGTGTGTTCTTAGAGTCCTCCCAAGGCAGCCCTTGCCTTACCTCTATCTTCTTGCCTATGTTTTCCTGTAGCGAATGCAGATCTTATATTACATTATGATATTTGATTCATTTCAATGTTTATTTTATTTATTCTTTGACAGTTTCACACATGTACACATCGAATTTAGTTCATTCCCAAAACATGTTATCTGATCCCATTCTTTACACTTTCCCATGAAATTTTTTATGTAAGATTATGGATAGAGTTTCACCTTTTTTTAAAAACATTTATTATTATTATTTCCGCTCATACAAACTTAATAGGTATACCGGTTCCCTCCCTTCTCCTCCTTCCCCTTAACCCCCTGCTACCCCTCCCCACACCCCTCCCTCTACATTCCCCAGTGCTTCCCACCCCAATTGCCAGAGAGTCCTTTCTTGTGCATGCCGGATTCTCCTCTGGGCCCTCCTCTCCGATGACGTACAAGGAACAAGTGGCATTTCCCCGAACCCTTTCCCATGTTCCCCTTAAGCATAGGAACACTACTGTGGCTGCCAATCCCTTGCCTCCAAGGATCTTGGTGCTTTTAGCAGATGCTAGACTTTGTGAGGTCAATAGTGTGTTGGACATTGCGTGGGCATGCAAAGTCCAATTATGATTGCTTCGGCCCTAACTTGTGTGGAGTATCTTGGAAATCATTGCTCCTCCCATCCTTTTTCTCTTACACTCTTACTGCCCCCTCTTCCGCAAATGTCCCTGAGCTTCAGGATGGGGAGAGATTAGTCTGGCCTAGTTCTAGGTGGTTGATATAGAGTCTCTGAAGTTCTGGATTGTGGTTTGTTGATTTTCTTTTGCATTTTTGCTGCTCCTGCAATGCCCTTCACTCCATCCTGCTGGGCACTGTATGTCACCCCCTGGCCAGAGACAAAAAGCTGTTAAACTGGAGTCTTGTTATAAGAGCAAATTCAAGGGTAGATATAATAAAAGTAGGAAACCTCGGTGAGGAAGGGGACAATCACCCATTTGCAAAATGGTTACTTTTTATCTGCCAGACTATATGCCCTGCCCTTCTGGTGAGATCATACCCCCTTAGTTGTAAATGATCAGGAACCAACGTCCGTGAACTTAACCAGGTGTCACATTACTTACTTGCAGTCCTTGATGGAGGCCTATTTTCTCTACTGTAACATGGTCACTTCTCTCCTTGTTTCTGGTGTGGCCCTCCAACCCCATCCCTCCTGTTCATAATCCTTGCAATTACTGTAGGTAATACATAGATTTACCTATGAGTGTCTCAAGGTGGGCTGGGTGGGTTTGGTACTAGGAGCCACCTATTAGGGAGTACATACGGCGCTTAATTTTCTGGGTCTGGGATACTTCACTTAATATAATTGTTTCTAATGATATCCATTTCCTGGCAAATTCCAGTAATTCATCATTTTTGATGGCTGAGTAGTACTCCATTGTATAGATGTACCACAGTTTCCTTATCCACTCATCAACTGTTGGACATTTGGGTTGATTCCATGACTTTGCTATTGTAAACAGTGCTGCTATGAACATGGTCATGCTTGACCTATCGAGGTGAACCTCTGCTGTATGGGGGGTTATTCCCAAAAGTGGAATAGCAGGGTCATATGGCATTTCAATCTTTTAATTTCTTTAAGAATTTACAGACGGCTCGCCAGAGTGGTTGTATGAACCTGCATTCCCACCAGCAATGTAGGAGAGTTCCCCTCTCTCCACATCTTCTCCAGCATTTGTTGTTTGTATTGTGGATTTTTGCCATCCTGACCAGGGTGAGATGATATCTCAGGGAAGTTTTGATTTGCATTTCCCTGATGGCTAAAAAAGTAGAGCATTTTTTAAGATATTTGTTAGACATGTTAATTTCATCCCTGGTAAAGTTTCTTTTAAGTTCCAGGGCCCATTTTTTAATTGGGCCATTGTTTTCCTTGGTGTTTAGTTTTCTAAGTTCTTTGTGCACTCTGGACAGTGGAGCTCTATCAGATATGTGGTTAGTGAAGATTTTCTCCCAATCTGTGGGTTGCCTTTGAGCTCGTGTTACAATCTCTTTATCTGAACAGAAGCTCTTTAATTTCACAAGATCCCAACTGTTGAGAGTTGGTAGCAGTGACTGTGCCATTGGATGTCTGTTTAGGAACTGTTGGCCTAGCCCAATCAGCTCGAGGGAGTTCCCTATTCGTTCAACTATGGTATTTATAGTCTCTGGCCTTATATCAAGGTCCTTGATCCATTTAGAATTAAGTCTTGTACATGGTGACAAGTATGGGTCCAGCTTTAATCTTCTGCATGTGGAGATCCAGTTTTGCCAGCACCATTTGTTGAAGATGCTGTTCTTTTTCCATTGGATTCTTTGGGCTCCTTTGTCAAAGATCAAATGGCTGTAATTTTGTGGGCTTATATGTGGGTCTTCAATCCTTATCCATTGATCTGTGTGTCTATTTTGGAGCCAGTATCAGGATGTTTTTACAACTATGGATTTGTAGTATAGACTAAGGTTTGTTATGGTAACACCTCCAGCAGTGTTTTTGTTACTCGGAATTGTCTTTGCTATCCTGGGTCTTTTGTGCCTCCATATGAACATTGAGATTGTTTGGTCAACTTCTTTGAAGAATTGCTTTGGGATTTTAATTGGTATAGCATTGAATTTGTATATTGCCTTTGGTAGGATGGTCATTTTTACGATGTTGCTTCTGCCAATCCAGGAACATGGGAGGTCTTTCCACCTTCTGATGTCTTCTGCTATTTCTTTCTTTAGGGTTTTAAAGTTTTCATTGTAAAGGTCTTTTACCTCCTTGGTTAGGTTTATACCAAGGTGTTTCATTTTTTTAGGGGCTATAGTATATGGGATTGTTTCTCTCAAGGCTTTTTCACTTCTTTCATTCTGGGCATATAGGAAGGCCTCTGATTTTTGCACATTTATTTTGTATCCTGCCACCCTGCTGAACTTCTCAATTAGTTCCAGGAGCTTCCTGGTGGAGTTTTTGGGATCCCTCAGGTATAAGATCATGTCATCTGCAAATAGGGATAGCTTGACTTCTTCCTTGTGATTTGAATCCCTCTTATGTCCCTTTCTTGTCTTATGGCTTTGGCTAAGACTTCAAGTACAATATTGAATAGAAGTGGTGATTGTTGACAGCCTTGTCTAGTTCCTGATCAAAGTGGAAATGCTTCCAGTTGTTCCCCATTGAGCATAATCCTTGCTGTGGGCTTGTTGTATACAGCTTTTATTATACTGATAGAGGTTCCTTCCATTCCTACTGTCTCCAGCGTTTTTGATCATAAAAGGCTGTTGGATCTTGTCAAAAGCTTTTTCTGTATCTATCGAGAGTATCATGTGGTCTTGGACTTTGGACTGGTTTACATGATGAATTACATTTATTGATTTGCGTATGTTGAACCAACCTTGTGTGCCGGGGATGAAGCCTACTTGGTCCCCGTTAATGATCTTTTTAATAGGTTTTTGAATCCGATTTGCTAAGACTTTCTTGAGAATCTTTGTGTCTGTGTTCATCAGAGAGATCGGCCTATAGTTTTCTTTTTTAAGTGTATCTTTTTCAGGTTTTGGGATTAAGACGATATTAGCTTCATAGAAGGAATTTGGTATTGTTCCTTCTTTTGCTATTTGATGGAGCAGTTTAAGGAGTATTCGTGTTATTAACTCCTTAAATGTCTGGTAGAACTCTGTGCTGAATCCATCTGGTCCAGGACATTTTTTGGTGGGAAGATTCGAGATTACTTCCTCAATTTCCTTATATGTTATTGGACTATTTAAATAATTCACAACTTCCTGGTTCAATTTAGGTAAGTTGTGTTTACTTAGAAATTCATCCATCTTTTTTGTGTTGTCAAACTTCACAGAGTGTAAGATTTTGAAATATGATGTTATAATTCTCTGGATTTCTTGTGTATCAGTAGCGATAACTCCATGTTCATTTCTAATTTTGTTAATTTGGGTTTTCTCTCTCTTGCTTTTGCTTAGTTTAGCGAAGGATGTATCAATCTTATTGATTTTTTCAAAGAACCAGCTTTTTGACTGGTTGATTTTTTCCTATCGTTTTCTTAATCTCGATTTCAGATATTTCTTCCCTTATTTTGCTAATCTCCTCTCTTCTACTACTTTTGGGACCAGATTCCTCTAGTTTCTCTAAAGCTTTAAGCTGCATTGTTAAGTTGTTTATTTCTGATGTTTCCATTTGTTTTGATGTAGGCATTAAGAGTTATGAACTTACCTCTTAGAACAGCTTTCATTGTGTCCCAGAGATTTTGGTAAGTTGTATTTTTATTATCATTCACTTTCAGGAAATCTTGAATTTCCTTTTTAATTTCTCCCTGAATCCAATTCTCATTCAGCATCATATTGTTAAGTTTCCAGGAGTTAGTGTATTTTCTCTTGTTTGTTGTGTTGTGGATGTCCAGCTTTAGGCCGTGGTGGTCTGATAGGGCACAGGTTAGAATTTCAAATTTTTTGTCTATGTGTAGATTCGTTTTGTGGCCCAAGATGTGATCTATTTTGGAGAAATTTCCGTGTGCTGCTGAGAAAAATGTGTATTCTTTGGTGCGTGGATGAAAAGTTCGATAGAGATCTGTAAGGTCCATTTCTTTCAGGGTTTGATTAAGTTCCAAAGTGTCTCTGTTAAGCTTTTGACCTGTTGATCTATCCCATGTTGAGAGGGTGGTGTTGAAGTCCCCAAGAATTATCATTTGGGGGTTGATTTCTTGATTAGGTACTGTAGGATTTTCTTAATGAATGTGGAGGGGCCCGTATTTGTGCATACATGTTCAATATTGTAAAGTCTTCCTGGTGAATTGTACCTGTGACTAAAATGTAGTATCCATCCGTGTCTCTTATAATTTTCTTTGGTTTGAAGTCCACTTTGTCTGATATCATAATGGCTACTCCTGCCTGTTTTCTGCTTTCATTAGCTTGTAGAATTGTTGACCAGCCTTTTATTTTTAGGGCATGCCTATCTTTTGTGGTGAGTTGGGTTTCCTGCAGGCAGCAGATTGATGGATTGTGATTTTTAATCCAAATTTGTAATTTGTGTCTCTTGATCAGTGAGTTAATTCCATTAACATTTAGTGTTATAATGGAGAAACTATTTTTAATTCCAGACATTTATTATGTTTCGTAGTTTTTATAAGTATATTGCTTCGCTTTTAATGGTGTTTTAATTGCCTTCTGTTCTCTCGGATATGCCTGTTTTTTTTCTTCAAGCTTGAATATCATTTCTAGCATTTTTCGAAGGCCTGATTTGGTGGACATGTATTCCATCAAGTTGTCTTTGTGCTGGAAGATTTTTCTTTCTCCCTCGATCATGACGGATAGTTTTGCAGGGTAAATCAGCCTGGGTTGACATTTTTGCTCATTCAATACTTGAAGTATGTGTCTCCAAGCTCTTCTTGCTTTTACTGTTTCGACTGAGAAGTCATTTGTTATTTATTAGGTTTGCCTTTAAAAGTGACTTGTTTTTTCTCCCTTGAAGTTCTCAGCACCAGTTCTTTTGAATGTGGAGTGTTTTGACTATTATTTGCCGGTGGCGTGCTTCTGTTTTGGTCGTATCTGTTTGGGGTGTGGAATGCCTCTTGTATATAGATGGGCCTCTCTTTTTATAGATGAGGAAAGTTTTCCTTGATAATCGTTTGAAAAATTTCCTCAGGGGTGGTATTTTGAGATTCTTGCTCTGGTATTCCATGAATACACATATTAGGCTTCTTCAGGGTGTCCCATATCTCCTGCATATTTCTCTCAAGTATCTTTTTGGCTTTAACAACCTCTTTCATTGAGCTGATTAGTACTCCCACTTTATCTTCAAGGTCTGAAATTCTGTTTTCTGCTTTGTTAGTTCTGCGATAAGACTCTCTGTGGAGTTCTGGGTTGAAGATAACTTGTCTTGTAGCTCAGTTTTAAACTCTGCTTGAGTCTGTTTTAACTGCTCTATGCCAGTTTTTGTTTCTTGCACTGTTTTTCTCAACTCCTTCAAGTGTCTGTTGTGTTCCTCTTCAAAGCGATTGATTCGATTATTTAATTCCTCCCGGATTTCCTCGTTCATAGTATTGAACATGGTAATGATCATATTTTGAAAGTCGTTATCCTGGGTCAGGCTTTCATGGCCATTTTCCATGGATTTGTTCTGGTTGGAGTCTATCATTATGGGATTAATTCCTTCAGTGGGAGATTTGTTTACTTGAGTGTTGTTTCTCATGTATTTGCACTTTGACTTTGGCATTGTTGTTTTAACTCTTAAGATCTTCTTTCAATTTCTGTGCGTTTATTCACTAAACTGAATTATTTGGCCTGGGGTTCTGGGGGTGGGCAGGGACGGAGCTTACCTAGGTCGCGTTGAGGCCCGGTTGGACTGCAGGCGCGTCCCGGGTGGCGGAGTGGGGGAAGGGAGCAAGTTTCATCTTTTTTCATATGGATCCCCAGTTTTCCCAGCATCATTTCTTGAAGAGACTTTCTGAATGCATGTTTTTGATAGTTTTGTTGAAGATTAAGTAGCTTTAGTTTATTTGTTGGTATCTATTTTACTCCATTATTTTCTTTCTTTCTTTTTTTTTTTTTTTTTAGCCCATGCGTGGTGCTTTTGTTCCTGGGGCTCTGTAGTGTAATTTGAGATTGAGATTGGCTGTTGTGATGTCTCCAGAATTATTCTTTCTGCTCTGGATAGTTTTGGATCTTTGAGTTCTTTGTGGTTTAATATGAACTTTAGGATTTCTTTTCTCATTCTGGAAACAACTTTGAAACATTGAAATTTTGACAGAAATTGAAACAATCTGTAACATCATTTAAAATTTATTATTATTACTATTATTATTGTATGATTATGAATATATGTGCATCTGCATTATAACATGCATGTGAAAGTCAGAAGACAATTTCGTACTGTCGTTTTTCTTATTTCTATTTTTACAGGGGCTCCAGGGACTGAGCCCAGGTTGTCAGGCTTGTGTGGCAAGTGTCTTGACCTTTCGAATCTTCTCCATTGACTTAATACAGTTCTTGTAATACTGATTCTTCCAATCCACAAGTAAGGGATGTCTTTTCATCTTTTAGTCTTCTTCAATTTATTTAATATTTTAAGTTTTCATTATAGAGGTTGTTAATCTCCTTGGTTATATTCATAAGTATTTGGGGACTTGAGTCAATCCTGAACTCACAGGAGAGAAGGTGGAAGGAGAGAACCAACTGGTGAAAAAAAGTTGTTCTCTGACCAACAGGCATTTGTCTCCCCCAATTAAATAAATAAGTAAATAAAAAATATTAAAACAAAAAATCTGATCAAAAAAAGAGAGCCGAATATAGGTTTCAACCTATGCAGAACAGGTTATGACTTTTGGCTTTAGGGAGAACTGTGAGATACTTTATTTTTTTTTTTCCCCTTTTTTTGTTTGCATTGTTCTCCCAGCAACCAGAGGGAGTGGTTCCTGGCACAGCCTATTATAATCACTCTGGCTGCTTCTTCTGCAGTGGTTAAGGAAACACGCAAAGCTTCCATGAGCTGGAGTCCCATAACCAGACTCCCTCCCCAGGCTAACACTCACTGGATTAGCATTTGAATTTTGGTATGGCCAGAGACCCCAGAAATGTAGGGGCAGTCATGAAAATAAGAGCAGGAAGCAGCTGATTATTTTGCATCAATACTCAGGAGGGAGAGAGAGGTAGGGAGACAGAGAGAGAGAGAGAGAGAGAGAGAGAGAAATAATACTGGTACTTAGCTAGCGTTCTTTTTAATTCAATCTGGAAGTATTGGTCTTTCTGACTCAACCTAATCTAGCTAATCCCTCACAACCATGCCCAAGGATTTGTTTCCATAGTGATTCTAAATGCCATGAAGCTGACAGTGTCCACCATCGTAGTTATATCAGGATATTCTGAATAAGGATGAGATATATATAGTCTCAGGATACATAGAAATAAAGTTGTCAGAAGCAGATGGATATAGTCAAGATGTTCATGGTATTAAATTTATTAAAAATTGAGTCAAGATGAAATATCAGTTAGTTATGGCCTTAAAAGGGGGAGATAAAGCCCTGAGTTATTTTACTTTAAAAGTTTTAGAAGACTCTATTATTGGCTCAAGGAAATCTACAAGTCATGATCCTCTTTCCCCATCCATCTTGAGATCACAGGTGTCTGTTGCTAAAACTTGTGATGCCTGAAATATTGAGAATACAAAAATAAAATTATGTTATGAGCTAAATTAATAGCAAGAATATTTATATCCTAACATTTTGTGACAGGCAGTGAACATAGTAATAATATAAAAGCTAAAACATAGCTGAAAGGATGCATTTTGTACTTAGTTTGGTTTTTATCAAAAGACATTTATTTGAAATTTGCAAATCTGTTTTTAACTCAGTTTATTTTCCTTTTGCTAATCTTAGATAAAGTAGAAATTAATTTAGCTTTTTATATTACTGGCTTGTGTACTTTATAGTTCTACTGAACCATGATCATACATAAATGTGGAGATGTGTCTCCAATGTTATTTAGAGTAAATTAAACTTAGTAATTGACAGGTGGTAAGATTTTTAGTAATATCTTCCCAAATATTTTGCATATTTCTGTGTTGATAACCTTCTTTCCATGATTCTTTTTCAAAATTATATGCTCTTAAATCAAAAAAATGACAAATTTGTTTACTTCAAGTCCTTGCATGAGTGATACACAAGAAAGGTCAGGGCTGGGGATATGAGTCAGTGATAGAATACTTGAAGGCTCTGGATTTTATCCCTGTCAGTGAAAAAATAACAAAGACAAACCTTCTTGTTATATTTGACTTCCTTAGAGTATTCTTTTTTTCTGCTATAATTTTAGCATGTTTTAGAAAAAATGGTTGCCTTAAAAAAATGTGGTCTGTTAGGTATGGTTCAGATCTGGTGTGATAAAATATATGAATTACGTATTTTGAGGCCACATGAAGATAACTCTTTTCTAAAGCTTCAAGCTTTCTTCTCTTCACACCTAATTTCTCAATGAACATATCTATATTTGGAATCATTGGATTTGGGAAATCAAATTATTACTAGTCTGCTGACTAAATTGCTTTTTCCATCTGCTAGCATATTATCATTATAATTTAAGTCCTAACTTTATGTTAGGAGAAGTCATAAATTGCTATCTCTTGAAATTCAGTTGGTGACTACATGAAATTTTGAAAAATAAAAGATTTGAACCAAAGTTTTCTATCTTAAAAGCAAGATAAAATATGAAAATGCAATTTATTCTAGCTACAATTGAGAAGAAGTTTTAGAAAATGATGTCCAGTCAGATCTCCAAGAAAATACTCTTGTTTTTTTTGGATATCATCAAATATTTTTAATACTTCATCAGCATTTGTTTATGTTATTTATTCACTTGCACTTATTTATTTATTTATCTATCTATTTATTTCTTGCTGGTTAGAATTACAGATGCAAAAGTACATTTATAGGTTACTCCATTTTATATGATTATAACCAATTTATCATATTTTCATAACTTAGTCCCGAATCCTCTTCCCTTTGTATCATTTATTTTTCCCTGGCAGTCTCCCTCCTAAATTTCTTGTCTTTTTGGCTGAGTGGCCCACTGAGTTTTGTCTAGGTTGCCATTGCAGACTAGGTCGTCTAGGTTGTTGATCTGCTGCATGAAGCATATCAATGGGATTAAAATAAAGAAGCTATGGTGAAATTCCTTGGAATCTTATTTTCATTTGCTGGCTGTTTCATCAATAACATGAAAAAGCAGATGCAGTATAGCTTTTCATTGATTACTATGAACTTCCGATTAAGTCTTTAAAATTATTCATCCATTTAGCCAACAGTTGAGTGCGCCTTCTCTACAGGATGCATCATGCAGATGCTTCAGATCTATCATCCCTACCTCAAAGCACATGCTATCAGATGCTTCTATATGGAATGACACAGCGGGCTCACTATAAGCTTCCAAGCTCTTCTGCACTTTTTTGTTCTTGTTTGTTCTTCATCAGGTACTTGTTTTGAAGATATTTTGGTAAATGTCCATTCTTTTCCATGTGTAAACTTCATGTGAACGTGAAGAATGTTTCCTGTGTTGGTATCACTTCTCTAGTGATCATGACTATGACTGACACTTTTTTCATTTTCAACATTCATGGGTGTGAGAAGTGTTTTAGAAGAGGCACTATCTCAATGAAGAGTATTAAGGAGCTAGAAATTACTGCATGGTATCTGTTATAGTTTGGAAAGTATTTTTTATTTAAATGCATGGACACTGACAGAGAGGTGAGGTGCACAAATAATAATAGCATGTGCAATTTCTGAAGTAATGAACAAAGAATAAATTTTCATGAAATGTGAACTTATTCAGTTACACTACAACCCAAATTATTTGTCAGAGAGTGGCTGGGAAGAAGATAGACAGTGAAACATTGTATGAACACCTGAGTTAGAGTATTGAATTTCAAGGTGACTAAGGAAGTTTAATTTTTTAAATTTTTATTTTATATGTGTGTGTGTGTGTATGTGTGTGTGTGTGTGTGTGTGTGTGTATGTGTGTGTGTGAATATGTGTGTGTGTACACATATGTGTGTACAGGGCACTGTGTGTCCCAGTGGAGAACCAAGGGTGACTTCAGTAATCATTCCTTGCTTTGCTCTGTCCATCAGGGCTGGAAGTGCAGGTTGCTTTGCAGCCTGGTGTTTTTACATGGGACCTGGGATTCAAACTCAGGACCTTCTGCTTTGGAGGCAAAGTCTTAACCCCTGAGCCATCTCTCCAGCCCTTAAGTTTTTATTTAATAAAATATTAAGAAATTTTGGGAGGTAGGATCATATAGATTTTACTTAATGTCTTAGCTAAATTTCAACTGTATGCCTTTGTACTTAGTTTTTAAAATACTTTTTAATGATAGAAAATCTTTGTAAGAATACAAACTACTAATTTAAATCTTTTCTTCAAAGAACAAAAAGACCATATAAAAGCAATGGTGTAATTAAACTGTTTTGTACTAAGGATGGTGCGTACTTTTAATTGCACACCATGTGTATGTGCATAATATGTGTATAGTTTTGCATGGGCATGTGTTTGCAGGTATACTCACCCATGTTAGTGCATTTAGAGAATACAGTATGACACTGGGAGTCTTCTGTCATCTTCCAGGTTACTTTTTGAAACAGTCTCTGTCATCCATCAATTTACTTTTTGAAATAGTCTCTTACTGAACGTTGGGCTTGCCATTTGGAATACACTGTTTAGTTAGCAGGACCTTCATCCTTTAGTTACAGTCATGACCCATGTCTGGCTTCTATGTGGGTTTTGGAGATCTGAATGTAGATATTTATTCTCGCTGGACAAGCACTTTACCTACTGATCCATCTTCCAAGACCCTAGTATACTTTGAATTGGATGACTATTTGATTTTGTTAGGTGAAACAACTGAATGCGGTAGATAACTAAGATCAAAAAAAGGAGAAATATTCCTGCCAAATATTCCTGATTCCAATAATTAGACTCAAGTATTCTTCTAATGTCTCACTTCTAAATCCCCTCCCCTTTTTGACATGTCATCTGGGTTTTTTGAGCCTGAACAACTCATCATTTCATAGATGGGTAGTTAGAAAAATAATTATACAACTGCAAATACATAAACATGCATGTAATCAAACATATGTAATAGACACATTTGTACATACATGCTTACATTCGCACACCCAAAGACTGACAGACTTTCATACAAACATGTGTATGAGAGATAGCAGATCCCATATTAGGATCATAATTCAGAAGCACAGACAAAGTTCACGAAATTATCAAGGCGGGTAGAATCAGATGTGCAGACAAATAACAGATGGCAAGAAGCACACATTCAAGAATAAAGAGCTTAGTCTGCATGAGGAAAATGATTCTCACCCTAAGAAGATTATATTGTTACAGACAGATTTCCTCAAATCCTGTTGTGTGCTCCCAGAACGTATGCATCGCATCTTCTGTGCACTACACTCCGAATCTGAAGTCATAGAATATTTACTGCTTTTTAAATGTTGACTCTTTTCTTTATGGGCAGAATTCAAATGCTTCTTTTAAAAACAAAGAAAAAACATCAAGAAAAATCAAAAGAAAATCTATTAACACACTCCTTAATTAATTAATACTAGCCTATTTTTAAAACATTTTAATTCAAAGCCCAAAGAACAAGTGTTTATTTCAGTTCATTTGAACAGGTGGATGGCTGGACAGTTTTGTGTTCTCTGGATCTCAGACCCGGACACTGACAGTGATAGAATCAGTGATAGTTCAATTAATTCATTAATCACCTGTAATTATATACAGAAAAATTTTGGGAATGATTATATAAAAGATTTACCAGAAATTATAAAACCAATATTTAAAATATACTATTATTAATTTCAACATAAACATCTACATTCAATTCTGTAGTGATATGTACAACACTTAGAGTTTATGTGTTTTCTCAGTAAGAAGTGTGGAAAGTCTTCCCCTTGTTGAGTGGGCTCTGCTTAGTTGAGATGGAATGGGGCAGTAGTTTACAGAGAGAAACCGGGGTCACATGGTCAGCATCTGATTTGCAGGTTGGATCTGACTGTCACAAGTCCTGTGCAGTTTTTTTTTTTTCCATCTGAGAATATTTTTCTTCAAGTCCTAAAAAATATTTTCTTGGCTCTCTAGTTCTAGTTGGCAATGCATTTCTTTCAACTTCTTAAAAATGTGTTACCTCTCTGCGGTCTATTGATTGGAAACCACTGTCATGTAAATTATCTTTTTCAATTGTAGAAAGTGTGAGGTTTTCCTTTTACCCCTTTCAATTTGTTGTGTTTATTTATAAAAATCCCGTGTTTCAATGAGACAACTGAGTAGTTGGAGTGAAGCAGGGGTAGGTTGACCAGCTAGTCTAGACTAATCATCAGCACCAAAGGCCAGTGAAAGGCCCTATCAAAACAATAAAGGTGCACAGCATCCCAGAGATAACACACAAGTTGACCTCTCACCTCCACATTCACTTGCACACATGTGCAAGCACACACACAAAGGAAGGAGATTGGAATCTCAGTATTAGTCTTCCAGACAATTCAAGCACTGTGCATAAATTGGAAATCATTAACATTCACTTTCACTCAAAATTACAAAACAAAACAAAAAAATCTCACTGAAAGCCTGGTAGATAAGGTGATAGTCACAATGATCTGTTCTCTCACTTCAAGAAGAGAAATTAGTTGAGTTTCCTTCTTGATGGGATGTAGCAGGTGTCCACTGGGTTCTGCGGAAAGGCGGTGTTGTCCTGAGGAGGTCTTTATAGTTATTCCACAGTCCTTTATTTGCAATAGATAATATGCCTCTAAATACATTATAAATATTAAATCACTGATCAACTGTGTTATTGAGGTCTCCTATTCAGATAAATTTCCAGTGAAAGTAATTGTTTGAAAGCGTACGTTTATTTAATTTCCTTATATTCTTTTCAAAAAGGTAAATAATTTCACCCCTGGAGTAGAAGTGCATAGTCCAAAGCTCTGTGATGAACAGCCAAAAGGAGACTTCTTAGGCATGGATTCAACATATTTTTAAAGCAAAATCATCAGTTCAGACAATTTGGGATGCTGTGTCCATATGAGGAATTCCCAAGGGACTCTGGAGCTCTCGTGGAATTCCTGGATTATAGCAGTAAACATGGTAGGCATAACTTTGCAATAGTCATAACAAAGTATGATCTGTAACATATTTTTTGTAATAAGTAATACAGTGTAATATAAAACAGGTGACCAACATTAAGTGCTTAAGTATACCATATGTGGCACAGCGTAGCCAAATTGTAATTATTTCCATGAAAATGTAGATTCCAACCTTTCAAAACTGTAGGACTGATTTTTGTGAACTCTAAAGCTGTGTATGCAATATGGATTGAGATACTTTTTCCAGCTTATCATATATAAGTAATTTTGAAGAAATAAATCCATATTCAGATAATCCATCCTTTTAGGGTGAAGAAACTAGTGATCTGGAGTCTGAGAAGGTGGCTCAGTTATAAAGGCTTCCTAACCCTGTAAGCCTGAGGACCGGAATTCAGATTCCCAGAACCCACAGGTGTAGTGGTTGGTGAGCTCTAGGCACAACTGAGAGATTCTGCGCTTCCCATTGGTTGTTCATCCCTCCTTCCCATTGGTTGTTCATCCCTCTGCCTGTATGGTTCCTCTATTGGGACACATTGGGGCATGTCTGTACTTGTCCCAGTTTGTCTGTAGCCAGACCTCCTGGATTCAGGAGCCCGGGCTAGAGCTTCCCTGAATCAATAGTGCCACATTTCACCCTTTTATTTATTTATTTATAACATTTTTTAGTGGAGACCATGATAACCCTGAATCGATAGTGCCACAAGAAACTAGTGTTCCTAGAAAATATGTCTAAGAAATGTGTTCTGCTATGATGGGCTAAGAATTGTATTGTTTAACATAGCTGCTAAAACTCTAAGGTTAATCATCCCACGTCTCACACCTTACTCATCAGCACACCTTAGCATGCTGAGATGGTACAGTCATGATGCCTAATCCTCACTGAAGCTGTCCTTTATAAGATGCAGCAAACACCCGGGACAGTCCTGATGTTGGAACAGCAATATTAATGTTCTTAATTTTGTGAAAATTCAGATAACTAAAATAAGTGGTTTGGACATGTTGGATTCAGTTTTTGTTTTCCTTCTCACAAGTAATTATAGGTTTTACTTTTTCCTGTGAACAGCAGTATGATTCCTTTCATTTTCCTTTGTTTCTGCTTTCCTTTTTCTGCTCTTTGGATTTCTTTTCAGTTTTGTGATGATCAGCAGTGACACATATGTAATGAAATATGGGAAGAGTTTGCAAACTTGTGTGATTCCGCTCAGCATAGTCCGGCCACAAGACTTCTTTCTGTAAAAGTGACTTTCTGTACAAGTAAGGGGTGCATGGTTTGCTATCTCTTCAGATAAGAATCTTTTAGCTTTCTGTCTCCTGGAAGATTGAAGCTTCATTGTGAGAATTCTGACAGGAATTGTGGGAAAGGAAACTGTATAGTCCAATAGTACGCAAACTTCTTTCTAATGCTTCCACCTAGAAATACACATCGTACTTCCCTCTCTTATTTGTTTGCTGTTTCTGTTTTGAGAAAGAGTGCTCTAACTTTCCATACAGCTGATATTCAATCAAGCTAGGTTATTTTTTGTCTTGGCACTCTGCTTTTGTTATGGGCTGACTGTTTGCCAGGAATGAAGCCCTATACGCAAACACCCATCAAAAAGCTGATTTTTTACTTTGGCCAGAAGACTCCCTGTTCAAAAACCAGCAATGAGTCAGAAGCTTCGAAAGATGGGTTACACATACTATATATGCATCTTGCTTAAACAGAAGAACAAAAGGGAGTCCTGTCTTGTCAATGATCTACCTAAGGAATGTGATAGTCTCCTAGATGGCTATCTACTCTATTTGCTAAGGAAGGGAAGCAGGAACAGATAATGAGGTAATCAGATTCTCTAAGAACTGATGTTTGTAGAGGGCAGAAGCCTTGGACTTTTATCCTTTGTGGACTTTCTCTCAGCAACCTCTTATCTCAATCCCAGTGGAAGGAAGGGGGGCTAAGACCGGCTTTTTATAATACAGGCTTTTATTAATATTTTATCCTATTTCACTTTCAGCCTACCTTTCTCCTGAGATTCACCATAATTCCTTCTATATTTGCTTGATGTTCTTTGGTATTTTGTTTAGAAAGCGCTGTTGAAACTTCCCGAATTGTGATTTGTGTTCTATGTTCAACATCTTGTTTTAATTTGTTTTGTCTATTCATTGCTCTTCTTGAACATTTTTATCTGTATTAATTTAAACATTCAAGTATGATTTTACCATCATTTTAGTGAAGATTCAACACTGGGATATATTAATACGGTCTGACAACCATGTTTAACTGAATGTACCCGTCAGTTTAAGTTCTTTTCTGTCTTTCATCATTTCCCCTCCCTCTGGTTATAAGCCCTCTTGTTAAGAGAAGTTAGATATCATCTTTGCCAAGACACTGCAGAATATCGTGAGCAGTTATGATTCAGCCATAAATTAAATAATGATTATCAGGCATTGAAACTATTGAGGTGAATGGGTTAAGATGGCAGTAGATAATTGTTTAATTAATGGACATGAAGTATTCTGTTTTGGAAGGGCTGAAGGACCATGGAAGGATACAGGAACTGCAGCTTGAAGCCAGCTCAGGGCAAGTCCCATTTAACTAAGGAAATCATGAATTTTCATTGCTTCTTTCCTGTTTCCTTCCCTAAGCTCTGCATTTTGATTGAAGTAAAGACATCTGTCTTTTTTCCAGATAGGAGCAACTTTGGTTGCTGTGGCAACACATTGGCAGAGAACTTAAAATAAAGGTGATTTATTCCCAAATCATCTTTTTCTTCACACACATGCAAAGTCAAACAATGAATGGCGAAAAAGTTTGCTGGCTCTTTACAATCAAGCCTCCTACTGCTTATTGAAACATTACATACCCAAACTTGTATAGCAAACAGGTGAAAAAAATCCATACAATTTGCTTTTGCCGCACTGTTGAACTTTGAAACCCTGAAATATCTGAGTTATAACCACCAGACCTTCCTCCCTCCTTTCCTTTCTCCCTTCCTTCTTCCTCTCCAGAAATTGTTGTTATGGACCTGGGTGGATATACACAAAGAATGAGAAAAGGTGGTGACAGAAACTATTCCAAAGCTTTTGCAAAAGCAGAACCTTGTTGCTAGGGCATGCAAAGATTGTTATTTGTAGCTAACACTACGTTATTCCAAAATTCACTCAGCCTTAGAGCCAAACAAGTTCCACATTTTTTTTTTAACAGTGGCATGGATTGAATCTCCCATCATATAAAAATAATCTTTTGACATTTTTTTCAATGTGGAAAACTTTGTACATAACACCCACAATGCTGGCAGGGCAGAGTAGAGTATTACTTTCCATAAGTTGAGGGCATATACCACAAATAAATCATATCTTTAAAAACACCAGACTTTTTACAGGATTTGACGGTGCATGTGAGTGTCTGAGGAAGCTTTTCAGGAGTCAGTTCTGTCTTTCTAACTTGTTTTTGAGGCAGGCTCTCTTGTTTCTGCTCCAAGCTGCACATGGGAGCTTTCAGTTCATTCTCCTGTCTCTGCTTCCTATCTAACAATAGGAGTACCGGAATTACACATGTAAATCATCCTAAGGATCCAACTTGAGTAACAAGAGGTGTGTAGCAAGTACTTTTACCTGCCGAGCCTTCTCTCTGGTCTATACACATTCATTCTATTGTGTGTGTGTGTGTGTGTGTGTGTGTGTGTGTGTGTGTGTGTGTGTGTTTGGAGTGCCGATATGTATAAGAGGTCGTTTAAGTGTGTGTTCCTGTGGAGGCCCAAGGGTGATATAGGGAATCACCTTGGTTTGTTCTACCTCCTTTTGTTTTGCTCTGGGGTTTCCCAGGCTCTGCCTTCCAGGGCCGGAAGCGCAAACTGTTGTGATAGCTACCTGGCATTTTTTTTTTAAAAGTGGGATCAGGAAGTTTTATGGTAAAGCTGAATTAATCCACCAAACCAGAATGTGGAAACAGAGATGTATAATGATACTTTAATTTTATCTATTGATTTTCTTCTAAACCTAGAGCCTTATCATTTCTTTACTTTTTCCTATATAAATTTGTATAAAGTAAGTGATGTTTGAAAAATGAGTCAAAATTTTAAATTTTCTTTTCATGTAGATTAATTAGTCTTATAGATATTTTAAATTTTGCTATAGGATGGGCAGGAACAATTTATATATAGAATCAGTAAAAAGAGAGAAAAATGATAATTATCTCTGTTGGTTTGATTATTTGAGTAAGTTTTAGTTTTCAAAGCTGTTTATTGACCTAGATCACTGTCATTAAACACTTCTTTAGAAAGCATATGATTTTTAATTGATTTTTATTAGCATACAAAGTATTATGTTTCATTGTGGTATTTTTCAAGAAAAAATTTAAAAATATATACTTTCATTTTTCTTTGTAATCAGTAAAACTCTACTGTGTAAACAATACACTTTTTCATCATTTGGGATAATTAGGCTTCTTCCATTTGCTTACTGTTGTGAATGCAGCAGTAAACTTTGCTATGCAAGTCTCTCTGTAGTAGGCTAGAGAGTCCTTTGGGAATATTCCCAGGAATGGTATAGTTGGGTCTTTTGTTAGTTTTGTTTTTAATTTTTGAGAAACCTCACTACAGATTTTCATAATGGCTGTATGAGTTTGCTTGCATTCCCACAAGCAGTGATAACGGTAGCTTTTTTACTCACATCATTACAAGCATTTGCTTTCTTCAGTGTAGCTATTCTTATTGAGAACTTAAAGTGGTTTTAATTTATGTTTACTTGATAATTAAATATATTCAAGACATATGTATATAATCTGAGTGCTGTCTGCGTTATACCTAGCAAAGATTTCTTCTGCTCTGTAAGCTTTCTACTCCCTCTATTAACAGCTTCATTTGATGAGCAGAAACTTTTTAATTTCATATATTTCTATTTGCACATTCTTGGGAGCAATTCTCTGTTCTGTTGTAGTCCTGGAGAACATTTAAATTTAAAGATCATTGTTTTGGGAGAATGATCAAATATTAATATAGAGAGATCATAATTTTTTTGAGAAAGCATTATTTTAAACTTTCTTCTTTCTATATTCTTGGTAAGAGTATGGGATGATAAAATGGAAAGGATAAGATATAATAGTTAATTGGTTAAGTGTTTTCACATATTTTATTTTTATTAGCTTATATCAATTGTGAAAATAGTTATTTTCAGTCACATTTTTCTACATGCATATGCTCATCCGACCCCCATTATCTTCTCTTCATGTCCTTCCATTTTCCACAGTGACAACCTATGACATCTTTTGGCTTTCTTAGATTCCATATAAGGACAAAAACATAAGTACTTGTCCCTATAGGTTTCTATTTTTAGTGTAGATAAGAACAGAGAAACAGACTTTTTCATGCATTAAATTATAGAATGCCAAACTCAAAGAATATTTTAAAAGCAATTTTTATTGAACTCCCTCCCCCCCTCTGTTCCTTTCTTTCTTTCTTTATTGTGTGTGTGTGTGTGTGTGTGTGTGTGTGTGTGTGTCAGAGGGCACTATATGTCCCTGTGGAGGATCAAGGGTGACCCCGGGAATCTTTCTGAATTGCTTCTACCTCCTTTTCACTGTGCTCTAGGATTTTCCAGGCCCCATTCACCAGAACCTGTAATGGAGGCTGCCGTTTCCCCTGGTGTTTTTATGTTGGACCTGGGATCCAAATTCAGGACCTTTTGCTTGTGAGGCAGAGTTTTAACCCCATCTTTCCAGCCTGAGATCACAGAATTTTATAAATCTTTTTTCTTCTTGGTGAGTGAACAGCACAAAGATGTTTGCACAAACACCTGGTTTTTTGACTATTGCTGTCACTAAGGAGTTCAGGCAGATCTTTTAAGATGTATAACCAAGACTATTTTCATATCCTAGGGGAAAAGCTTCCTTCAGAGAATGCAGTCTGGTTTCACGGAGGATATTTGTGAAGTTAGAGGGAATACGAAATACCTATTGCTGCCTGCCTTCATTTAGAGGTAGAACAGTTTGTTAGTATTGAGGAAAGTGAAGGCATTGCTGGAAACTGCAGAAAGTCCATGGAGATTTCATTGTTTGATCACTGTATATACATAAACTTAAGCTTACAAGCTTTTATGTGTTGCTTCCATATTAACTAATCTCTCACAGTAATATATTTTAGATTAGGTTAAGTCAATATGTTAATATTTCTTGAAGGTGAAAAATAGGTTTGGTAAAATCCAGTTTTTCCTAATTTTACAGAAAAATGAAAGTACATAAACTACATGGTAAGATTACAATAAATCAATAGTAATTAACATAATAAACATTAGTGTTACAAATGCAGCTCTACAAATTTGTTGTTTTGAAATTATACCTAATGATAAACTAAAAGGAAGTAATACAATTACTGAAGACAAAGATTGTCATTCATCTTAAATAATGTCATATATGTAGCAAAATATTTCATATATATCATTTCATGGCAAATAATGTAACACATGAATCTAAACCAGTATACTTTGCAGTGGGGAAAGTGGTTCCAATGAAAAAGATAAATAAAAATCATAGTGATGTTTAAGTCAAAGGGTAACTCTAGGACTTCATATTAAGTGAAATAAGGTTCAAAAAGATGAAAAGCAAATATTCTTACTTACATGGAAACTTGATAGTTAGTTCTGATGCTCTGCAGGTTGGTTAAGTTATATATGCATTTTCAACTCACCATGGGTATAGAGACTACAGTCCCTTTATAAAGAGTCCCTTTATAAAACCTATAGTTTTATTCACATCATTGAGGCTGCATTTATATAACTCAAATGAAAGTGAGGCCCATATTTTTTAGCCCAATGTAAATGAAGGTGTAAATAGAATAAAAATCTCATTCACGTTTCTCTGTATGGATATCTGTCAGAAAATGGAAATGATGCATGGATATATTTTTAAAAACCAACATGCTTGGTAAATTAAATTTATGCAGCTCCACTCATAGAAGCCATCATCTTTCTGAACAACAGAAAATTCAGAGCCAGTGGAAAAGTATGTTGTTCATAACCCTCAGCAGCAGCAAGAGAATTTAGCATCAGCAATACATTTTCAGAATATATCATTTTGAAAGCAATTCTAGCATGCTTTCTCTACAATGAGTCTAAGAAATGTGTTTGTGTGATCCTGAAATCAACATTATATTCCAAGGATATAATGTTACATAGGCTCGTGAGTTTCAGCATTTGATCTCTAGTGGACATGGTCATAGCGATGGGCCTTGTGCTACTGCTTAGGCGTGTGTGTGTGTGTGTGTGTGTGTGTGTGTGTGTGTGTGTATGTGTGTGTGTGTGTGTGTGTGTTATGCACATTCATGAGAGGGGTGCCTGGACGTATGTGTGTAGGGTCACCGAGATCAGAACAGGACACCAGATTTCCTTCTCTCACACTCTCTTCCTTATTCCTTTGATACAGGGTCTTTCACTGAACCTGAAAAAAGGCTGGCAGCCAGCAAACCCAGTCACAGCGGTAAGGTTACAGGTGTGCTTCACCATAACTAGTTGGAATTTGAACTCAGGCCCTCATGCTTATTAAGCAATTCAACTAGATTGGCTGACCTGATCATAATTCATTTTGATTGATTATTTATTTACTATACCAGTTCATGGATATCACTGTTCTATGCTTGATTTTGATTCAAATCTTGCCTTATGAGTTTTATTTTTTAATTTTTTACTTATTAATTTGTTCTGGGGGATCAAGTTCAATGTTTTCATAAATGTTAGTCAAGAGTTCTGCCACTCATAGACATCCTCAACCCTTTGAACATTATTTTTCATAAAATGTGTACATAATATAGAATAGTTGCTGTTGTAAGTCAAATAGCATATTAAGAAGATAATATTACGTTCCATTACTTGCAGTTCAGACAAAGGACTGAAAGGTGGAGGAAGACTTTTGGGAAGAAGCAGATTTGCAGTGAGAAAAGAGGAACAATGGGTCTGGGTAACAAGGAACAAACATGACATAAATGCAAATCCCAAAAAATAAAAAAATAAAAATTAAAAGAAGGTGTGAAAGAGGAAGTTCTTAAAATGTAAAATCTATCTACCAACTTATTTTAAAGATAATTCTTCCAAAAGAGAATAAGCAAAGCAATCATAAATGACATTTCTTTTGTACTTTATCTAAATTTATATATATATATATATATCCTCTCCTTCTCCCCAGTTTATAAAAATGTGACCTTGGGATGGACAAAGCAAATGAAACAACAGAGTCATAACTGAGTGTGGATAAGGAGAATGAACCCCTTGACTGATTCTCTTCAAATCCATAGAAAGCAGAATTATGTGAAATGAACTAACAGTATTTGTATTGATATTTAACCAAAAGTTAGACCCTCAGGGTCAAAGTTTTTCTTCTTGTGCTCAGATTATTGACCCTCATTCCATCCTCAGGAGAGAGTATGTCTTTTCTTGAAACACTTCCTAGTTCCACTAGGGTTTTGTTACCCCTCCTTAAAACAATTATGAACAGGAAGAAATTAATGAGAAAGTTTAGATTTTTCTATGCTATATTGATGTTTTAAAGTAAGAAATTATATGCACCACATCATTTTTCATTCCAAGTCCTATCAGCATGATGTCAGTCATGTAGAATACGAATTTCCTTAATAGAAATAATTTTGGTTATACCGATATTTAAATGGTACAGAAATGTGATGAACTACATGAGAGTGAATCTTATTGTTTAATTAAATATATATTATATACATAGATATGACTGTGTGCCTTTCTTTAAATGATTTAAGTATTGGCCATTTCATTTTTCTTAATAATCATATGAGACAATGTATAAGCACTTTGCAGATTATTAAAGCACAGGGAGATTAAGAAACTTTGAAATGGCTACTTAGTCATCATGGCTACTATGGTCACATAACTATAAACTGAAAATACAGCAACACATTGTGTTTTATGGAGCCATGATAACGTTTCACTTCAAAGATTATGAAAAGAAGTTCTCCTCTATCCAGAGCTTTGAGCAAGCTAGTGTCCTTTGCTCTTTGACACTAGGTAACTCAACTTAAGTAGCACATAGAATTCCTGAAGAAAAATATAAAATGAAATAGAAAACCAAAAAAACCATATAGTGGTATCAGTTAAAACACAGTGAGGAAGAATTGATACAGAGACTTCCATAGTAAGTGTCTTAACATTATTAGGAGAGAGTGAGCGCAGCACTGACTATACAGTGGGCAAGTGGGACGTTACTGTAATAATGCAGGGGGTTTGGATGTTAGTCAACGGAAAATTACTAAAAAGAAACAAAGGTTAAAGACCTTTTGGCCACATCAACCTAACAGGATTTTTTGCTCAATGTAGAGCAGAGTTACCAGACTTGACCCAAAATCCTGGGAGATGGACTTGATCAGACAGTAAAGACAGAGACATGTTAGGTCGTGTTTGGTTAAAGTATGTCCCTTGAGGGAATGTGTTGGAAGGTTAGTCTTCAACAAGCTGTAAGGTGGTAAGAACTTTAAGGGGAGGGGCATGATGGGAAAGAATACTGTTTTGAAGGGAATTGGTGTAGTCCTCAGGGAACGGTTTTACAGAGGAAGCAAGTTTCCCGTTTCCCATGTGAACTCTCTGTCAGGCACATGCTCCCACTACTGTATGGCAGCATCACAAAGCAAATGCCATGTTAGGCCTCTGTGGACACCACACCCTTCAGACTTGAGAACTTGAACTAAATCTCTCCCTCGGTCTAAATATCCTGTCTCAGAAGTTTCGCTACAAGAACAGAAAGTCAATAGAAAACAGAAATTTCTGCTGAACATTAAACCCCAACTTAGCTGAGGTCTTTTCTAGAATCGGACTTGGTAAGTCCATGGGTCCAGGAGAAGGGTAGGAAGTCTGACTAAATTTTAGCCAAACAAAGAGCTTGGTTGCCATTTAATTAACCTGATGCGTCTTATAAGAAATTCTCTGTGCATTCCCTATACTGTAATCACTGTACATCCTAATTCATGCAAAGACAATGCCCAGCCATGAGCCAGGGTTGGGATATGACTGAAGAAACATGACCTCTACTGTTCTCTGCTTCTCCACCCCACATATCCAGTACTTCTAAAGTAACCAGGGAGTGGAAAGCTGATTTTCTCACTTTCCTTTCTCCAGCAGTGAGAATTCTGGGTTTTCTTTATTTGCTGTTCTCTCTGTGAGGACCTCAGTCCGCTTGTTCCTGCTTCTTGACTTTCCCTCGCTTAGTTTACATCTTATCTCTTTCCTTGAGCCACTCACCTAGGGACTCAAGTTGTCTATCCATTGGTCCAGTGTCAAATTCATTGCTTTAAACAACACCTGTCTCAGGACTGCATCACTCAACTGCAGCTTTTTTTCAGAGAGAGAGAAAGAGAGAGAGAGAGAGAAAGGGAGAGAGAGAGAGAGAGAGAGAGAGAGAGAGAGAGAGAGAGAGAGAGAGAGATTCTACCTCACCCCTTTGGTAAAGCCATTAATGATGAGAATAGTTAAACTTACTTTTGTAGATATGTGTTTTACCACAATCTTTGTGGTTATATGAGAATTGTGTGAAAGGCTCTAACATACATGAAATAGTGATTTTCTTGACTGGAAGAAAATAAAATAACAAAGGATGATGATTTTTCTGTAAAAGCAAATTAAATACTCAAATAGTTAGTTATAATAAGATACTATAGAGAGAAATACTGAAACTTAAAACTAAATTTTCAGTTCAATTATATAGTTACCTAAATGAAAATTAGCCTTTATCAAGGAAAGGTTTTGTTATTAAAATCAATTCTGAATGCTTTTGGTTTTTATGTTACTTTAAAACTGAAATATTTCTGGATAAAAGTCATATACATTATATTATATAAATCACTGACCCTTTAATCAAATACATATCCAGTGATAGGCAAGTCAAGTATAATTTTCTCTTGGTAATGACATTCAGATACTTGTACAAAAAAAAACCCAGTAAAACATTTTACTTTTCTTTCTTTACTGAAATTGGTGACTTACATCATACCGACAGGCCCACATGAATATTTGTTTTTTAATTAGGACCATATTCTCAATTCGCTACACAATAAAGGGATTATACCTTTAAAAGAATTGTATGCAATCAGGAAGAAATTTTAATTAATCACAAATAGAACTGGCCTATTGGAAATAATTTGACCCGACAGCTGGAGGTTTGATCAGCACAACACAGAGATTAACAAGACTTTTGACCTGAGCAGGGCTGCAGTGGTCCAGTCTACAACTTTGGCAAGTGAAAGCTAATGGTTTCAAATCACACAATATCATAAAGCAACCATCCCATTAGCAACCAGTGAGAAACTTGCTTAGTTTCTGTAGAATCCAGCCAGTAACATATACATCTTGGGTCCACAATGAAGCAGCAAAGATTATGCCACAAGAGACTAAAATCTTTCTGTCATGTTCTCTGTATTAAAGCAACGAGCCAGTCTCTTTGAAGCGCTAATTGACTGTCGGTATCAATTAGTGGCTTGGTTGCTTTCTAGCTTATGTTTATGTATCCATAGTAACCAAATTGGTATCTAGGGTATGATGAGAATAGTAGTTGGGAAGTATTTAAATGTGTACAATATGAAAAGGAAACCTGAGAGTTTTGGAATCTTCAGCCGGAAGAAGAGAGTCCACCAAATCTTATTTCTTCATAGCAAGTTTGTTCTGAATGCTAATGGCTTAATATAATTTCTTTGTATAGATAGCAACATGAAGACTTAGATGTATAGATTATGAATAAGGAATATTAGTAGGTAGACTTTAAAAAAAATCAAAAGATAGAAAGAAGCACTGGGAGTGAAAGATTCCAAGGAGAAGCTTAAGAATTCTGTTGTCACAAGACAAATAGACAACAATGAAAGTTAGAATATGTTTAAAAAGAGCTTTTCTTTGTTGTTAGAAATCTGAATGTGGGGACTAGAGAGATGGCTGAATGGGTCATGGCATTGACTATGCAGGAACGAGGACCAGATTTTAAATAGAACCCACATGAAAATCTAGACACAGTCACGCACACCTGGAACCCCAGGGCAATTTTCAGTTTATGTGTTAGTTAAAACTAAAAACTACTGGGGCTGAAAGAAAATTCCTTCTAAAAGATTTGACTCAGCCCATAAGCTTGATATAAAAATGCTTAAAATATTCTCACTCGCCCAACTTTAAACAAATTGCACATGCATGAGTACATTTTTCTGTTGTGACAAAATACTAAAGGCAACTTCTTTCTATCATGGGCAGGAAGGCATGGTAGCAAGGGTCATTGTAGCTGTGGTGGCCGGAGCTGAGGCAGCTGGTCACATTGCAGAACATTCTAGAAGCAGAGAGAGATGAAGGCTGGCACTCAGTTTCCTCTCTCCCTTTGATTCAGTCCAGGATCCCAGTCCATGGGACAGTACTGCCCACTAGCAAGATGTGCTTTCTCAATTAAACTTCTCTGTAAATACCTCACAGACACATACTCAAGAGATATGTCTTCTAGGTGATTTTCAAGCTCACTCAAGTTGACATGAGGATTAACCTTCACAGCAGGTAAAAAGAAGGAAGCAGTGGTTTTCTTGCAGAGAACAAGATATGTGCATTGTGATGCTGACCCTAGTTTGTTAAAGGGGGACTTGTGAAAATAAAAGTAGAAGAGAAAATGATAGAGATAGTTAAATGTCTACCACCTAGATTTTATTTTCATTCGCAAAATTTGGGAAAGAAAGTCAGCAGCTATGTGAAGGGCATGGTAAACGCTCATTTTCAGTTCTGAAAGCAAAAGTTATCTTCAGTAGAAAGAAAGAGAAAGAAAAACCCTGTTCTCTGGCCATTCATTTCTCAAATGTCATTGCATATGAATTACACGAGGGTCTTTTAAAAATGTAAAGGATTCTGACTGTGTTTATTTGGGGAACTATTCCAAGTTTCTACATTTCTAGAAACTTCCTAGGTCACGTCCTTGCAGCTGGGCCAGGGACTATGTTTTGTATAGGAAGACATGGAATGTAAATTTCACTCCACTTCAGTGCTAATAACCATCACCTGCTCAAAGAAATAAATCTCAGGTCTCTCTGCAAGTGCTCAAGAGCATAATATGTTGATATTCAGATGAAGTTTTTGGCTTTCATAGACTGTTGTGAGCCAAATATTCCATTTTGATGTTTACATGACTGCGATTACACATGATAGTCTCTCAGGAGCTTGATGAATATGACTTTTCCCTCTATATTCTGTGCAGAACCCGGAGAACAAGTTAATCTGATTTCAATACTTCTTGATGCCTAAAATGTAGTTTATTTTACTTTTGGTTTATTTACAGATTCGAAATGTACAGCTTGAAACAAAGGAAGGATGTGGTTAATCTTGATAAAAATCACTGCTTGTCACTGCTGTAAATCTTTCGAGGAGTATTGGACAATGGCTAAATAAAAGGTTGGTTGACACTACTTTATAATAATCTAATACAAGGATTGGATCCATTGAAGTCAAAAATAGTAGAATACCTTATTCACTGTATTTTATAAGCCAAGTTCAGGCTAGATGCTTTGTTGGCTGTATTGAATTTCTCAACCTTTCACCGTGTGCTTACACAATCCATCATAACTAGCTAAGAAGGCTAATAATTTAGGCAATCAATTCAATGAAGTGAAAATGACTTTTCATGATGATTCTATAAATGTTACATTAAATTTCTCTACATTTTATTATTTCAAATTTACAGAGCATTTCAAAAAGACATCATTAATTACCTGCAGAGGATTTCCAAGCCCCATTTTCTTGAAACTGTTGCAGGTATCTTTGCTACCTTGCACCAGATCACTAGGTATTCCTCTGGTTTGAATGGCTGCTGTGGCAGAAGATTGTACATTCATAGAAAGAATCTAACCTCAAGGTCCCATCACATCACACTTTTCCGATTTCTGCCTTTGGTCCTTCTCAGAAGCTTCAAGAGTCTGTTCCATACATGTGGACATTCAGCCTGCAGGCTTAATATTCTGTCTCTCAAGAGCCAGGATGTTAAATCTCAAAAGGACATTGTCCTCTTGCCCCCAGAATCTTACTTTCCTCAATCTCTCATGTTTACTCCTGTAATCATTTCTGTGTACATAAAAATGTGGTATAAGCACACAATAGACTGTAATTCTTGCTTTTTAAGTGAATTCAAGTTAATATGAAAGCATTTTGTAATTTTTTGTATTTATTGCATATGTTTATGCATTAAACAATTATTAAGTATCCACTATGTCCCGGATTCTGTGGTATCTTGGAAATTCAAAGAGAAAATGTGATGTCAGATAGAATTCAACCCAACGGGAAGACATAAAACAAAATATGTAAAATCACATTTGAGTGCTATGATGGACTGGCCAAAACATAGACACATTGGAGAGAAAAGCTTTATTCTATACAGTTAATTGTCACTTTGAAGTAGGAAATAAGACTGGAACTGACATATATGTATAAGCTGTGGAGCAAGCAAAAGATAGAGAAAGCAGTCAGATAATATAAAAAAGTCTTATTTGTGTAATGAGAATCTAAAACAGTTGTTTAGAGACAGATAAAATAGTTTATTTCTGGTTTATTAGATAGGCATAAACCAATGAATAAGTGTATGTTCTAAAATTATTTTAATTAAAGAGATATGAGTTCAATATGTTTACTTACTTTTATTTTATATTAGAATGAAATAGAAAAATAAGTTATTTTTCACATGCAGTTTATTTTGCATTCTGGAGAGTTAAGTAAGTTAAATAGAGGACTCTGATGCCAGGATCTCAATGACTTGCGCTACCTAACCTGACATGGTATTTCTGAGTTATTGGAGAAAAATCTCTACTACAAAGGGAAGTCAAATATATTCTTTATCACAGTTATAAAATGTTTATCTTCTACTTTAGGAAAGTCAAATGCTGGAAGTGTATGTCCATATTATGGAAACATTGCTTTTACTTTATGACGACTTGGAGAAGTGCTCTTTAGAGTATGTGTGCAAGCATCTGAGATAGGAGATGGTAAGCAATATAGAATACATTGAGTCATGATGTAAAAGGAGGGCACGCAACGATTTCAGCCCCTCTAGTTGAAGTCACACTCTGTTATTTCAGACTGAAGTACACTATAATGGAAACTTTAATGTACTTGCTTCATTTTCCTGAACAAAAAATAAAGGGTTTTCCACTCTATGTGAAACTCATTTGTATGAATAATCACAAAATCATCTGAGGGAGTTGTCAGCTTAAATAATGGAAAATTAAGAAGAGGGAGGTCAGAGAAGTCAAGGAAACTAGTATAAGAATGGGACCTAGGATGGCATGAAAGGTATTAAGATTCCAGAAGTTCTTAGTGCAGGCATGGGTCACTGTTAATCATAAGAAGAGAAAAGCACTTATGAATAGAGTTATTTATTTTAACATCGTAATATGTTCCCTGCCATGTAAGATTCTCATGGGTAGACTGCTGGAGATAATATTACCATATGAAAGGTTAGATGATAATTCTTAACACAGTACCTGATATACAGTGTCTTATTATAGGTTAGTAGTATTGTATAGTCAGGGTTCTCTGAAGAAACAGAATCTATAGAATGTAGTATATAAAAATTAGTTTATTAAAAAGTAACTCATAATAAAAATAGTGTCCTTCAATGTAGCCACCCTCAACAGCCTCTTTCCTGGCTGGAATGTTCCACAAAGCCAAAATATCCCGAGAAGGTCTCAAGCCTTTGCTCCTCTGGAGGGTTGAAGACACTGGGTTCCGACGTCGGTGAAGAACAGCTGGGCTCCGATGTCGGCGATGAAAAGCGAACAGCGCAAGGCCCAGAGACCAGGCTCCAAAGGCAGCAGGAACAGCAGTAACGTGATGGAAAAGGTGAAGCTCCAAGTCAGCCAAGAACAGAGGCAGCAGCAGTAGCAACCAAGAAGGGCACGACGCTCTAAAAGCGAACAATGTGCACGCAGAGTGGACTGCACAGCAAGTTAACACCGGTTAAGGGATGAGTAAGTCCCACCTCCTTACACACCCTATTATCTGGTACACCACTGGAAAGCACCACCCACTATGGGCTGGGTTCTCCACAGCAATCAGTCAAGTACCTGCAGGCTTGTTCAGGGGCCATTCTAATCATTAACCTTCCACAGCTGCCCCCAAACAGTCTGCAACTGTCAAGTTGACATCAAAATGCAACCATAACAAGTATCTATCATTGTTTTATTCATAAAAGAGATTTGTGGTATTTATGTACAACAAACAACTTACAATACTCTAAAGAGTCTAGCAGATAGATTTCTACACTCTGTGCCACTCTTTTGCTCCACAACTTGGCACAGCTCTGGCAAAGTTCTAGACTGCTCAATTACCTTGAATAGACTTGTATGTGAGAAGGGTTGGTCCTTTCAGTTTGCACAAGGGAACATGGTATCAAGTGGATAAATCATATGGACATAAAATAGCACAAATCTAGCTCTCCAGAGAATGTTCTTCTTGATGAAGTTTTTATTATAAAATTTCAGGAACAGAACATTTTGTTTTCACTGAAAGTCATTACATTTTACTCATAAACAATTCCCTTTCACCTATCTAAGTGATAGAGAGAATGGGACTTAGCATAACTAACATGATTCAAGTGGTTAAATTTTTTTACAGGATAAAAATAAACTGTACATGAATAATAATACTCATTAAATTCTTCACAGAAACTGCTAAGATACAGATAAGTGAAAATACACTTCAATACTTAATTCTCTACTATTGTTAGAGCTTAATTTTGCACGTTCTTAATTATCTTTTTCTGAAACCTTCATATGCAAATCTTGATATGTAACTCAAAGAATGAGGTTATATGAGGAAAATGACTTAAAATAGTCATTGCATAATTGATAAAACTGTCTTCCAATTTCCATTTTTGTTTATTAATTTACTTAATGTGTCTTATGGATTTTATTATATAGCATTAATTAACCTTTATACTGAGCGATGTGCACAGCAAGATTTACAAAATTCATTGTACTCGTCAGTACTGTCAAAATAACTTCTAACTCTTGTGAAAAGTTTCTTTTTAGTTTTATGGCCCATTTTTTTAATTGGGTTGTTTACTTTCTTGGTATTTAATTTTCGAGTTCACTGTGTACTCCGGAAATTAGTCCTCTATCAGATGTGTGGCTAGTGAAAATTCTTTCTTATTCCATGGGTTGCCATTTTGCTCAGTTAACAACATCTTTTGCTGAACAAAAGCTTTGTAATTTCATGCAATCCCATTTGTCAAGTATTGGTCTTATTTCCTATGCATTTGGGATCTGATTAAGGAAATGCTGGCCTAGGTCAATCAGTTCTTGTATATTCTCTATTTTTTTTCTTCTAGGAGTTTTATAGTTTCCGATGTAACATTGAGGTCTTTGATCCATTTGGAGTCAATTTTCATGCAGGGTAACAAATAAAGATCCAATTTCATTATTCTGCATATAGATAACCAATTTTGTCAGTACTATTTGTTGAAGATGCTGTGCTTTTTCCAATTTTTTTGGCACCTATGTCAAAAATCAGCTGACTAGATGTATGAGCTTATATTTTTGTCTTCAATTCTAATTCATTTATCTCTGTTTTGAAGGCAATACTATGTTATTTTATTACTATGGACTTATAGTATATTTTAAGGTCTAGTATAGTGATACCTGTAACAGAGCTTTTATTATTCAAGCTTATTTTTGCTTTCCTGGGCCTTGTATGCTTCTATTTGAGCTTTGTGATTGTTTTGCCAATTTCTATGAAGAATTGGGTTGGAATTTTTATTGGCATTTCATTGAATGTGTACATTGATTTTGTTAGGATGGTCATTTTAACAATTTTAGTTCTGTTGATCCAGAAACATGGAAGGTCTTTCTACTTTCTGTTGTCTTCTGTAATTTCTTAAGAGTTTTAAAGTTTTTGTAGATCTTTCACCATCTTGTTTAGGTTTATTGCAAGGAATTTAATGGTATTATTTCTTTCAAGTTTCTCTTGATTTGTTCTTTCTTGGTATATAAGAAAGTCACAGATTTTTTAACATTGATTTTGTTGTCTCCCATGGTACTGAACTTATTTATTAGTTCCAGCAGTTTCCTGGTGGAATCTTTGCTTTTCTTTCAGGTATAAAATCATGTCATCTGCAACAAGAGATCATTTAAAAAATAGATGCATCTCCAGTTGCTTAGAGGACACTAATTTTTAAAGTGTTTTTACTAGCTTAATAACACATAATAATGAATTTCATTATAACATTTTCATAAATACACACAATGCATTTCAATCATATTTACATTCCATTAGCCTCTTTTTCTCCTCCTATGCCCACTTATTTCTTT
Organism: Typhlomys cinereus; assembly: GCA_023101885.1. NCBI lineage: Eukaryota > Metazoa > Chordata > Mammalia > Rodentia > Platacanthomyidae > Typhlomys > Typhlomys cinereus. Next base: position 2,022,064 of record JALPQD010000393.1, on the reverse strand, counting down.
GATCTTTCCAGCTAGCACCCTTTCAAAATAAAGTTTTTTTTTTATGGATCAATGAATTTTCTGTAAATTGTTTATAGGTGAATGGGAGGAAGATTGTTCGCAGAACCATGGATACTTACAGTGTCTGTATCACTGCAGAAAATGTCTATCCCTCTATCACTAACCTTTAATTTTGTACAAGTCTTTAGGAAGTGGGATCCCATGAGTCCCTCCTGCTATCTCAACAGGGTATTGAAGGTCCAAATCTTGTGCATATCTTGTGCAAGTAATTATAACTACTGTGAATTTAAGTATGCAATAGCCATGCCACGCCCAGTGTCAGTGTTGTATGCCTCTCATCCACTTCCTCCAGCTCTTATATTTTTCTGTCCCTGCTTTCATGATGTTCCCTGAGTTTTGGAGGAGTTGATATAGATGTCCTGTCTGTGATTTGCCATTTAACCAGGAGATATATATTTTGGCTGGTTGTGAGTCTCTGCAGTGATTGCTGACCACTGCAGGAGGAAACTTCTTTGACTAAAGCTGACAATACCACTATTCTATGGGTATAAACACAGATATTTAGAATATAGCTTAATAGGAACATCTTGCCCATTTAGGAAAACAACAGTAGCAGATTCCCTAGGATCTCCTCAGTCATGGGTTACTGACTACATTTATAGTATCAGGTGTGAAGTTTCTTCTGTGCAGCAGACATCAAATCCAACCAGAAAGTGGTTGGTTACTCCTGTAGCATACTTGCCACTATTGCATCAGTGGGTTCATCTTGTCTTGCTGGTGCTATTGTTGGATACAGCATCTGCAGCTGAGTAAGACTCTTGGCAGTTCTCCCTCCTGCAGTCTGTGTGGTAGCATAATAGGCATTCAGTTTGAATACTCGGCATGTCGACCTGGTTGTTATAAGGCACATTCCAGACCTTCTCATGTACAACATTTTGAAATATGCTTCTTCAAACATTGATCTTATGATACTTTGTCATTTTCAGAAATGGCATTTGCTAAGCTTAAATGGTAGCTGAATATGATTTGCATAATGGGTTTGTCATGGTTATGCACCGGTGTCAACTTGACTGTTGAGGGTTTGAACTCTGGGCACATTTGTGGAAAATTAGTAGTTGAGTTGAGCCCAGAGAGAACCTGAAGGAGATTGTCTAGCCGATGGGGAAGGCCCAGCCTGTGGTGGGTTGGATTAGGCCCTGGATAAATCATGGAGAGCTGGTTCAGAGAGTTGGCATCCTTCTGTTCACTTGGCCAGACGTGCTGGTCTGGCAAGTAAGGATTGTCCATCTCTCAGCCATTATGTGATGATGGTGTAGCCAGTTCCCTCAGTCCTGGTGTTGGTGTGTGCCCTCAGTCCTGGTGTTGGTGCGTGCTCTCCTGTCAAGCTGGACTGAGAACTGTAACCAGGAATCTTAAGAGAGAATAAACCTCTTGTTCCCTTAAGCCATTTGGTGGTCATTTATCAGCAATCATGTAGCCCAACTGCAATAGGGTTGATATTTTGAATCAAGATTTGAATTTTCTTTTTTTTTTAATTTTTTTATTATTATTATTATTTATTCAACTGTGCGCATGTGCGTGTGTATGTGCGCGCGCGTGTGTGTGTGTGCGCGCGCATGTGTGTGTGTGTCTCTGTGTGTGTGTGTGTGTCTGTGTGTGTGTGTAGAACCATGGACGAATTCGCGAACCACCATGGACGCCTCCACCTCCTTCTGCCCCGGGATTCACAGGCTCCGCCCTACCAGGACCAGAAGCGCAGGCCGTCCCCGCTTCCGCTTGGCGTCTATACGTGGGATCTGGGATCCGAACTTAGGACCTTCCGCCTGCAAGGCGGAGGCTTAACCCCTGAGCCACCTCTCCGGCCCCAAGATTTGAATTTTCTTATCTGATAACTGAATACCTACATGCAAGATTCTGTACTGTGTTGTTATAAAACATGTAAGATACACTTTTTAAATAAACCTTTCTTCTTTTTAAATTGTGTGTGTGTGTGTGTGTGTGTTTGTGTCAAAGGGCACTGTGTGTCCCTATGGACTGCCAAGGATGACTTTGGGAATTATCCAGGTTTGCTTCTATCTCCTTTTTGCTTGACTCTGGGATTTCCCAGATTCTGCCCACTAGGGCTGGAAGTGTAGAAAATGCTGTCATTTCTGCTTGATGTTTTTACATGGGTTCTGGGGATCCAAACTCAAGACTTTATGCTTGCCAGGCAAAGTCTTAACTCCTGAGCCATCTCTCAAGCCCAAAACATATAAAGTATGTGAAAAAAGCTGAAATCACTTAAAGTAAAGTTAAAAGTGAAATTAATTTTTCCTACAGAAATATGGGCAACTATAATCACACATGTTTTTATCTGGTTTTGACTTCCGCCCACCTGATATTCTTTTTTTATCTTTTATTTTTCTATCTTTCTATTTTTCTTATATTCTTAGTTTCATGATCATTAAATTCGAAAGACAAGCTCATTCCAAATATGGAAATTTCATCAGGCTCCACTTTTCTGGAACAAAAAGCTTCTCATAACAGATAAAAGACAATTTTTATAAAACCCAGAGAAGTTGAGGACAGACATGCTATTTTAGAAGTGCATTAATAATTGTCACAGGAGATGATTTTGATTCCCAGAAGAGGTTGCATCAACAACTTCCATGAAATGCGGCAACTGTTTATATGAGTGCACAGCAACAAAACAGCAAAAAGCAGAGCGCTTGTTGCAAGCTCCACATCTTGCAAATTTCTATTTAAAGCAAGCTGGACCATGACAGTCATTTGCTTGGAACAGTTCTATAATAGCAAATAATGCATTCAGCACATATTTAAGTTGCTTCATCTCTCTGTTGAACTCTGGGACTATGAAATTTCTTGAAGTAGCTTTACATTCTACATCCCACAGATTTGTTGCCTATACAACAGCCAGCTAATAATGAAGTCATGTTTTCTTTACACTTTCATTTCTTTTCACATCATACATTTTTAACTGGATTTGAGATACATATTTAAAAATAAAATAAACATGAAAGCTAAAATAAGGAATCTGGGATAAACAAATTAAATTTATGCTTTGTTACCAGAACCTATGCAAGGTATGGTGAGCTGCTGGCTATTGTACTATTATATGATTAAATCTACATCTTACTAGGCAACCTGTTGCTATTAATGTCCTTAGGCCTTGAAAAGGAGAAGATAATATTTCTTTTTTTATTTATTTAATTTTTAGTTTCACAAGCATATCGAGTACTAATCCCTGCTTTCTTCTATTCACCATCCCTTCCAACTCCCTCCCTTCCCCACATCAATCCATTCCACTCTCCCTCCCACCCTCCTACCTCACTCTTCTATGGACCCCTCTGGGCTAGTCTACTTTTGTGGGGGTTCAGGCCTCTGTGCCCTACAAAGTTGCTCCTCCATGAGCCGCCCCACTGATAAGGGTGTTTCCCTTCACTCATCGGCTCTAATCCCTAAGGTTTCCCCTTTGTGCTCTTATCTCTCTTCATTTCCTCATGGTAGTGTTGGCATTTCAGTCATTACAGGAGGTTTAGTAAGGACAAGTCTCACTGCAATGAATTACCAGATACAGCAGTTCTGCTTTGAATGAGGTGCCTTGTTCAATGGTTGACCTTCCCATCTTTAAGTTCTTACAATTTTACCACCCTCTCTTTCATAGGGTTCCCAGGCTTTTGGATGGGGAGAGAGATTAGAATGGCCTGATTCTGGGTGAACATTTGTAGGTTGCTGGTAATCTCAACAATGGCTGGCCATTGTTGTCCACTTCACTGCTCTTCTGCTGGTCTAGGCTCCATCCTGTCAGGGTGTTAAAATTCTCTGCCTCTCTTATAGGTGATTTCTAGGCTGAGTGCTAAGCGTTCTTCAAATCTATGAGTATAATACTAGCTATTTACAGAGTAGTTTGGTGTACTGTCTTCCTACCTCTAGGTTCATTGGCTCTTTTACACTATGGATCTATTTCCTCCCCCCACCCCCTTTTCTTTTGGTTCTTGTTCTAGTTAACTAGAATGTGTTCCGTTCTGACAAGCAGGTCTTGAGTTCAATCAGAAAGCTGTTTGTTGTCTCTATGATACTCATGCCACTATTACACTGGTGTTCACCTCTTGCCATGGTGATTTTTACTGCAGCTTGTAGATCTCATGAGTTGCAGATTTCATGATGATTTCTCTCCCCCAGTAGCTTCTATACTATTCCTTGGTATTGTGTAAGCTATCCAGGAGGGAGGAAGTTCTCATACAATTTCCATTTGATATATTTTGCCCATGTTTTGTGATCCATTTGTATTGCATCTTCAGTAATAGGGTCTTACTGACAGCTTTTTTGAATAGCAACCAAGAGCAGTGACAAAAGCCTATATTGTTTGGGGGACTTTGAGACTTCTCTGACTAACATTTTATCAGGAAGTGCCATACTTCTTTTATTTCTGGTATATCTCTAATTGCCACTGGGTACTAAGTGAATCAGCTGTGGGTTTTTGTTTGTTTGTTTGTTTTGCCCTGTTTTCCTCACTCTGTGCTCCTTTGCATAGGGGCTGCCCATTCTTGTCCTTTCTTTAAAAGACATTTTTTTGACATATTATTAGCATATGAAGTTTCTATAGGGTTACCTCTCACAATCTTAGGGTTTTTCTATAAGTCCCTCTGTCTCTCCTATATTTCATCCCCTCATTTCTCCCTAGGTATTTTTCCCAATTATTCCCTCCCTTACTCTGCTGGTTATGGTTTGGAAAGGTATTTTTCCTAAGCAAAAACACAAATTTCTATTGTCTCTCTAACTTGTTTATTCTTGGTCTATTTCTGTTTTCCTCTCTGTTCTGTGTCTTATCCTTAGCTCTCAAAATACTTTTCCAGTTTGACTCTGTGAAGACACTATCACAACCACATGTGGACACAAATTATAGTTTTCACTGTGAATTCATTGTAAGTGGATGTACTCTTAGATTTGCTTCCAGAGTTACTCAATAGTTATGTCAAGAATCTGAATATAAGTGACGGCTATGCCTGCCTTCGTCATAAGTTGGAATTCTGTAAGTAGTTGCTTTCTGGGCCTTACTTGATTCTGTTTTAAAGTCTGTAGCAGGTGGGGGCGAGTGGCTGCTTATGCCATATGTCCAAACTTAGTTTCATGGGAAATGACACACCTATTTGGCACTTCAGGTTTCAATTATAGGTTATATTCTTGATTTTCCTATGATACTCATGCCACTATTACACTGGTGTTCACTTCTTGCTATGGAGATTTTTACTGCAGCTTGTAGATCTCATGAGTTGCAGATTTCATGATGATTTCTCTCCCCCAGTAGCTTCTATAGTATTCCTTTGTATTGTGTAAGCTATCCAGGAGGGAGGAAATTCTCATACCATTTCCATTTGATATATTTTGCCCATGTTTTGATGAAAAACAGCTGGGCTCCAACATCGGTGATGAACAGCAAACAACAGCAACCAAAGATAGTCACACTAAAGATAAGACAACCAAAGATAGTAAAAGCACCCATTGGATCCCATGGACTCATTACTCCAGGCTGCCATTACCTTAATTTTATGATTAGCTTTTCTTATTTTTGGATCTTGTTTTAAATTATAAGATGTTTTTAAGATCATGTCTCCTGGGTTCAAATCTGTGACTAATCCTGCCTTGGTAAGATGTGCTTGTAGACTCTTTCTATAAATTTTTTGATTACTGAGAACTGCTCATATATTGAGTTCCTGTCATTAGAGACCTGGTAGTCGAAAGACAAATTAATATTGAAATTAACACATTATTTATCTGTATATTTTAGTGCACATTTAAAAAGAACTTTTAGAAAGATTCAGCTCATCAATTTGAGAAATACAGTGCTTTTTGATTTATTATGAGGATGCATTTTGTTGAACTTATTCTGGGTTGAAAATTAGTATTGCCTTAGTATGAATTTAATTCACCTAGTCTGTGAACATCATTATTTAGCAATATAGTATACTGCCCCAAGTCCCAAGTGATATGATATTTGACTGCATATCATTAGCCTAGAAAGTATCTAATTTCAAAGTATGGTTTTTATACAATGTACATTGTTTTCAAATTAATTAAATTAAATGATAAATCAAATTGTTCTGATTGCATTTTGATGTCAGCTTGACAGTTGCAGACTGTTTGGGAGCAGCTGTGGAAGGTTAATGGTTAGAATGGCCTCTGAACAAGTCTGCAGGTACTTGACTGCTGTAGAGAACCCAGCCCACAGTGGGCGGTACTTTTCAGTGGTGGACTGGATAATAGGAGGTGTAAGGAGGAGGGACTTGCTTTTCCCTTATCTTGTGTCAACTTGCTGTGCAGTCCACTCTGCGTGCACATTGTTCGCCTTTGGAGCATTGTGGCCTTCTTGGTTGCTGCTGCTGCTGCCTCCGTCCTTGGCTGACTTGGAGCTTCCCCTTTTCCATCACGTTATTGCTGTTCCCGCTGCCTTTGGAGCCTGGGCTCTGGGCCTTGCTGTTGTTCGCTGTTCATCACCGACGTTGGAGCCCAGCTGTTCTTCATCAATGTTGGAACCCAGTGTCTTCTACCCTCCAGAGGAACAAAGGCTTGAGACCTTCTTGGGATCTTTTGGCTTTGTGGAACATTCCAGCCAGGGAAGAGGCTGTTGAGGGTAGCTACTTCGAAGGACACTATTTTTATTGTGAGTTATCTTTTAATAAACTAATTTTTATATACTACACTCTATAGATTGTTTCTTCAGAGAACCCTGACTAATACACAAATATTTGTAAGTCTGGGGCCATTTGTACAATGTTTTCTATTGAAAGTATTTATTGAATGTGTTTTGTTTTAAAGATGTAAACAATGCTTGAGAAACAATACCCTTACCTTGATTGACTCACAAGATTTTAAGAATAAAGAAAATACACTATTTTCTATAAATTGTATATATATTACATGATTGTTTTTCTATGATAGCTTCATGTAACACTTGTGTGCCTAGTAAGGTCAGGTGGGTAATTAATGAATTGCTTTGTCTTCTCTCTCCTGTTTCCTTACAGAGACCAACAATATAAATTCATAGAACTGAAGGTAATAATGTATAGGCTACTACATTACTGAGTATGCAAATCCCAAAGTTAACAATTTTAGAGTTACTTTTCTGTATTATATACCCTTGATTTTTTATTTTTATGAGATGGAGAAGGCTTCAGGATTCATGATTTTCACTGTGTCTGTGGCCATTACTATCAGTTGTCAACTTGACACTTGGAAGGCAGGCATCTAGTCATGCCTATAGGAGGATGTCCTGATTGTTTTAATTAAAATGCAAAGACTTTTCCTTTGTGGGTGGCACCATTTCCTAGGTTTTGATTGGTCTTCAATAGAAATAGAAAGAGAAGTGAATAACAGCAGATGTGAGTGCATCCATTGCTTCCTCTAGTTGAATGTAGGCATGATAATATCTCCAGTTCCTACCTCTCTGACTCCTTGCCATGAGTTACAGCTTTGAAATTTGAGCTGAAGTGAAATCTCTTTTCTCCTTAATTTGTTTTTGTGAAATATTGGCCACAGCAGCAAGATAATGAAACTAAGGTAATATTCTATAGTCATCTGTGAAGCAGTGTGTTCTTCAATATTTTGTGTGTGTGTGTGTGTGTGTATGTGTGTGTGTGTAGAGAGAGAGAGAGAGAGAGAAAGAGAGAGAAAGAAATAGAGAGACTGTGTGCATGCACTGGGAGCTAAGAGAGAAGAGGGTAGAAAGGGGAAAATTAAGTTAAAATGTAAAACCTATGAATAGAATTATCATAGTTTGTCTTCAGAAAATGTAGGGAGATTTTTGTGGTTGACTCTCATGGCCAAGAGCTTCCACTGAATTATGTAAATAAAAGTAAAGTTTCATACAGGAGAGTATGAATGAACTAGCAGAACAATTGGAATTAATGGCCAAACTAAGACGAACAGAAACTTGTATTACACAATTAATTTGCTATTCTAATACTGTCAAGTAGAAGAAAACATAACCAAACTAACTGGAATGCAAAGGTTCATTCTCCAAGGGACTAACCAAAACTGGGTAACAGGCTTGACAAGAGGAGGGAGAACTATGATCAGGAAATAAATATCATAGCTTTGTGAGGGAACTAAAAATTATTACTTCCATTGTTCTTGGGAAAAGCTTTTGGGACACAAAATTGCCTTTACACACAGGACTGACATTTCAGTTAAATAAAAAACCCCATGGAAGCAGAGACTCAACCACAGGATGTATTCTCTTTATGTAAACAGGAAGGATCAAATTCAAAGTCTTAGAATATTGTTTAGACAGGTTCGGAGACTCTCTAGGGTCACTAAAGCTTTTCCTAATGTAAGGTACAGTTTTCAAAGTGAAAATCTTGTTATAAAAGTTGAGATATTCACAGAGAACTTCAAATGTTGAAAAATCTTAGCGGGAACTGCAAGCTTGAGGTCATATTGCCACAGACTTTCTAACTGCAGGTCAGTTATCTGTGTTAGAGGATTCACCAGCCTAGCAGATACGTAAACGAGTGATTAATTCAAAGAGATAGTAAATAACCAAAAATCACCATGACAACAAAGTATCTTTGTTAATCATCACAAAATCACTGCTACTAAGCACTGGAATTTCTCATAGTGCTCTGTAATTCACCTTAGAAGCTCAAAACGTTGGTTTTAATGATTGAAAGTTCAACCTCTTTATATAACTCCTTTGTCTATCATGTTGGTCTGCTTCCATCAAGAACCTAAGAAAGTAACCGAAGACGAGTGAAGTACCAGAGGAAATTAAAGGAAGGGATTCAAAGCTCAGAGAAGAGCTGACGTCATTCCTCACTCTTCCAACTGTCACAATGCCAAGCGCAGGTTAAGGGTGAAGAAGAGGGCAAAAAAACATAAGAACTTGGTTTTAATTTACCTTGTCAGAAATACAAATAACTTATTAATAAGGTAAGAGTGGGGCAGAGGTGAGGAGAGAGCCATGCCATTTAGGTGTTGGTAAGAAGAAATAAGGGAATGTTTCCTAATAATTCATTATACAAGGGTAAAATTTTAATTAAACAGAATTATTAGAAACTTTTACTGGATTTGCATTTTTTTATTAAATGTGGCTTGGATATAACCTGTAGGAATATCTTGCATATATTGGCAAAGATCTTTCTTTTTGGTTTGATTTCAAAATTACTGTATGTGAATTTTTATTAGCTTAAAGACTTTTTGAGTTCCAATGCACATTTAAAGACACAGGTAATATTTGAAGGAACTATTGACTTTTTAAACTGATACTTTACTGAAATGAAATTCCAGGGCAGAAAATAATTGTAAAATAAAGTGGGCATACCTAAGAGTGCAAAGCTTAATGGTGTGTGGTTGAGTCTAATGATGTGTGTGGGAATGTGTGTGTGTGTGTGTTCATGGATGTGTGCACATTTGTCTTTGTGTACATGTGTGGAGGCCAGAGGTAGAGAATAGGTGTCTTTTTCTATCATTCCTCACCATATTTTTGAGACAAGGTCTCTTGTTGAACCTGGAACTTCTCATTTCAAATAGGCTGCCAGGCCACGAGGATCCAAATCCCACCTGTGGCACTCCCTGCCCTCCACTTCCTGCTTCTGTGGTTACATCTGCTGTGCTTGGCTTTCGTGGGGTGCAGAAGACCCCAACCCAGGTGATTATGCCTGTATAATATTTCACCTACCGAGTCCTCTCTACCACCTCTCTAATGACTTAGGAGGAATCTCTGAAGCTCTGGCTTATCTTATCCCACTCTATCTTACTATCCTCTGTATTTCTCCCACCGCCTCTTCCACTCTCTCTTTCTCTCCCTCTGCCTGTGTTTTTTTTTTTTTTTTCCTTTTGAGAAAGGATCTCCCCATTGCTTAAAATTCTTGAATTCATTGTGCAACCAAGACTGGTTTGGAACTCACAGTCCTCTCTCCTCAGTTTCCCAAGTGCTGAGATTACAGCACTTAATCTTCTGTATTACTAGGAATAATAAAAATTATATCTGTATGAAGCCTAGACTTTGTACACATAGACTTCTTATTCTGCTTTCTTACCGTCTCCAAATTCCTTTCCCCATGTCCTTGTATGTCCCTTCACCAATGCCATACTGTATTTGACCCACACCATTTTTTTCAGTGATTTCTGCAGGTCAGTTTATATCCCAGACCTTGCAGAATTGTCCAGAGAAACTTTGGATGCATAAAGGTAGCAGCTCTGATGAAATAGAGGTTGCTTATGAAAACTGAAGAATTCTGAAGCAAACTAGGTCCAGTCAAATTTTCTTCTGAATAATGCTGTGGGAATGAATGGAAACTGTCTGAAGACCATTACTATACTCTCGTTCCTATTCTTCCTTAAACATTGGTGGCATTTTATTTACTTTCCACACTCATGTAACATGTCCTTTCACCTTGATTCCTACCAGCACTTAATTTTCTCCTCTAGCATTTGCACCTTAAAAAATCCATTTCCTAATTCCTTAAATATACACATTTCTTAAATCTCCTGTCCTAAATGTCATTTGATATTAAGGATTTAACTAAACTTCCACAATTACCATCACCCTATTTTGCTGTCATGTTAATGAAATATTTAATTTTTCAGAAGTTTTCATATATCCATCTTCATATTCATACAACCTCAACTTGAGAATCTTTATAACTTCTTACTCAGTTCAATTCTTCACCATTAATTGCACAAATAAATTTCAGTCAAACTTTAAATTTTCTTAGTCTCTTCAGTTCTTAAAAACAATGCTACAGTCTTGTTCTGTCTGCATCATTTAGGTGATATTTTAGAGCTGATTTCCTAATACCAATGTTTCCAAAAAACCACTCCCATCTTTTTTTATGTCTTTTTACTTGATATTTAAAAAGTATTTCCTGTAAACTGCTTCAGACATTGTCAGATTTTAATGAATGAAGAGTGAGCCTGTGTCCATAGAGTAAAATTCAGTTTCTCAGAGCAATATTTATCTCATGGTAACACAGGTTCTTAGTTTTCCTACCTCTCAGACTAGACTAGATTTTTGGATGGATTGTCTCAAATTTGGTCATCATTGTGTTCTCTTAGGAAAATCATGCATACCTAGTGGTTATTTTCCTGTTTGGTATTTAATACAGTTGCACTGGAAAGACTAAGTCAGGAAGTCTCTTGTCTTTTTTCCTCTTCTGCTACTTCACGAGAATGTCTTGGAAATCAAATCCAATGTACAAAAAATGCTCTGGTTTTGGAAGAGGATAGCAGTGGTAAACTCTTGAAGGTATTTCTTTTAGGAGGAGGTTGAGTGGAAGAGTGTTGGGAGATAGAAAATCTTTCTTGACTCCTAAAGCAGAGGTTGCACTGAATTTTCAAATGTTAGTCAGATCTATGTGAAATAATAAAGTTGACATTGTTTCAAAGTGTGAGGGTACAATAAATTTGAAAGGATTCTGAGAACCAATCTAAACATACTACACTTTCTGTAGACAACATTTAATGTAAATAACCTTAAAAGAAAAGGACCCAAAACTAGCTTTACAATACTTATTTATGACTGGCATAAGAGGAATTGTTTTATTACAGATTATTCAATGTTAACAAACAAAACTCACCAAAACTCTATTAGTACAAAATTTGGTGAAATATCAATTCGTGATTTCAAAAGTTGTTTTTGTGATTCTTTCTAACTGTGTCACATTATGTGCAATATCGTTACTTCACATTCAGTATCTTCGGGCTCTCATGCCTGGTTTCAGAATAATATTTTCAGTTTTGCAAATTTAGAAATCAGTGTTTGTCACTGAAAAAGCAACTGAATCCTTTCAGCTTTGAAGCACTTTTGATCAGGCTTTTGTTTAAAGAAGTGGCAGTATTCAGATGTTGTTCTTCGTTGGTACAAGGTTCAGTCCTACCCACTTGCTCTGTTGTTTTTGTTTTGTTTGTGAATGTTGGGCATACCTGGCTTTATTTTGGTGAATCATTTTCCAGATGTGGCTCCACTAGTCTTTGGCATAAATGAGCTTTCAGGAAAGTTTAATTGGTGCTGTTAATTCAACTCAGGATCCTGTTTATTTTCTTAATTGCTACCAGACATTGAATGAGTGGTTAATATAGTAGAAACCTCCTGTTTCCTGAACCTTTGCCTTACCCACTGGCAATTTGTTAGGGAGGAAAATCTGGTTTCGTTTATTTTTCCTTACCTTGAAAGCAATCCCATGAACTCTGGCACTGTTATTTTGTGGATAGCATTTAGAAACATTTTCCCTTGTATCTTTCTATATGACGTTGCTATCTCAATCCCAAGTATCACTCCTGTGGCCTCTGTTTCTAATCACACATTTGCTACCTACTAGCATTGCTCCATTGGTGAAGTGTTCTTAAGGTTAATAATTGCACATTGCAACAGAGTCATGGCACTAATAGAAGTGTGTAAAAGAGACATAGGATTCAATTTGTGGTGTGACCAGTGAGAGCAGAAGGAGTAGGTACCACAGGAGAGATGCCACGATGTGCCAGGAGCTTGGACATGGCTGGACATGAAAGTAGGTATTTGGAACATTTCATCTTATAAAAATTCACAAAGAATTTTGTTCTGTTTCAGTATATCGATAATCAAGAAAGAAGGAATAATTCCAACATTTTGAGTATGATATTTATTTCTCTTTCATTTGAATATTTCACTACCAAGAAGTACCTTCAAAGAAAGGATTCTTCTCTCTACCATCCCAGCCAGATAAATATTTCACTTGGAGATACTTGAAGCAACATATAACAGTGTTTTATTGAGCCATAGTTCATATTTTTCTCATTCTCAAAGGGGAGTAAATTGTGATCACTGGGATGACATGTTCTTTTATAATAGCATATTTTTGCATTTCCTCAGATTTCATAGAGCTTGTTTCTTATTAGAAGCAACATAATGCATTTAGTTTTCTTCACTATTGCATCTTTTAAAATTTATTGCCATATGTGTATGTTGTGTGTAGGGGAGCCTCTGGGTGCTACCACGTGTGTCAGAGGACAGTTTGGTAGAGTCACATCAGTCCCTTCCTTCTGCTTTTATGTAGGTTTTAAGTATCCACGCTAGATTGTCAGGCTTGTCAAATCTTTTTATCTATTACTCTACACATTAATAGTCAATTAAAAAGCTTCCAAGAACTCACAATAAGTAATGACATTCTCTTCAATAATCAGTAATCTGTGTTTAGAACACTGGATATTCATGACGTATCTCCTCATCTCATATGATATCCAAAAATTATTCAAGGTGGAATGAACATAAAATGTACTATCTAAAACCTTAAAACCAATAGAATAAAACATAGAGAAAATTTTCCATATTGTCAAGACGATGATTGCCACAAAAATAGAGAATAAAAGCAAAGGTAGACCAATGGAACTATATCACACTAAAATCCTTTAATGATGAAAAATAAGCAGTAAACAATAGGGTAAAAATGACCTAGAAAATGAGATAAAATACTGGAAAACCTTGTAGCCTAAGGTAGGTTATTCTGCAAAATACATGAGGAATTTGAATGTCATAATAATAAGAAAAAAAAACAATTAGAATTGAACAAAGCAACTTTCACAAAGCATTATCTGAGCTAATTATTCTCTTAGATTACTTTGAGCTATACCTATATGTGGATACTGGTCTTTAAACAAATTTGTTAAACAGAAGGCATTTAACACGCATCAGTGTACAAGTTCAATGTGAAAGGTCAGCATGGCCCATTATTCTGTGACATAATCCATCACGTTTGCTCTGTGCTTTCTCTGCATGAGGTCAGTTGGTTTTGTCTGTTGGAAATTATTATACAAATGGCCAATAGGTACACGGAAAGGTAATATAACTAATTGTCAGGTTAAAGCCAGTGAAAACCACAGAGTGATATCACATCAGTTTCTACTGGAATGGCTATTCTCACAAAAGTGAAAGATGTGAGATCTCAACGTTGTAGAAGGAAATATTCAAACATTTGTATAAAGGCAAATTAGTGAAGTCAATATGAAATTAATATGAAAGTATTTATTAAAAATAGAACTACATGGCTAATGAGATTACACAATAGACAATGGAATGGAATTGAATGATGAATTAAGTTTGATCCCTAGAACCCACACAAAAGTAATGAAAGAATTGACTCCACAAAATTGCCCATTGACCTCCAGATGTATATTGTGGCAAAGGTACCTGCAAGCAAATCACACACAAATAATAATATCAAATTAAAACTAAATAAAAATAGAACTATAATATTAAACAGGAACCCCATGTACGTGTGCATATGGGATATATTCAAGGGAATTAAACCAGTAGTTTTAAAACATGTTGCTCCTCCCATGTTCACTGTATCATCGTTCAAAATAGCCAAATAATGGAATAAAGTAAAGCTCATTTAGCATCTTTTTTATTCCATAAATGCATCCTTTTGAGTTATATAATTGATAACATTTGTTAAAATACTGTTATTTTCATTTTACATTGTCAGCTATAAATTTTATCATCTATGTTGATCATTGATTTCTTAAGTCAGTATTGCAGGTAATCTATAATTTCCTTTCTCTTCAATTATTTTCTCTTGATTTTTTTTATTCATAAATATTATCAGTTCTGTCACAAATAATGTTTCTAGTTTATGGGAAGGACAAATTAATATCTTCTTTCATGGATTCTTTTCCTTATTCTGAATTCTTGGTAGAATCTGACTCATATTTCAGAAAATAATCTTTATAGACCTCCTGTTTTTATTCATTGTGCTAATTAGATTTTCAGAGCCCAATATTTTTGTGTTATGATTTAATAAAAATATACAATCTTTCTCTGAAACACACATATGTCATATAAGCCATACAGAGACATATTGAGGTTGTGCTTTTATTTTTGCAAGGGTAACAATTTTTAATATGAAATAAATCACTTCCTCTCCCCTGAATATGTCAGTGCTTACCACTTGTGTCATTTTCTTCACACCCCTTCACTGCAGAACAGATGTTCATGCCAACAGTGAGAAGCAGTGCTAACAGGCATTCGAGGGCCACCTGGTTGCCTACACAGTTTTGTGAGATCCTGCAGCAGGGTTTCCCCTGTCGTGACTCACTTAGCCTTGCTCTGAGTTCAGCCCTATGATAATTTCCAGCAGACAAAACTAATTGACCTCATGCAGAGAAATCACAGAGCAATTGTGATGGATTATGTCACAGGACAATGAGCCATGCTGACCTTTCACATTGAACTTGTAGCCTGATACAAGTAGATACCTTCTGTTTAACAAATTTTCTTAAAGACTGAGATGAACTTGAATATTCAATTGCAAAAGTAACCC
The DNA here is from genome assembly GCA_023101885.1 of Typhlomys cinereus. Taxonomy (NCBI): domain Eukaryota; kingdom Metazoa; phylum Chordata; class Mammalia; order Rodentia; family Platacanthomyidae; genus Typhlomys; species Typhlomys cinereus. The sequence goes on along the minus strand of JALPQD010000393.1, from coordinate 2,006,771 downwards.
AGAAGAACAGATATTTCAGAAAGTGCTCTTTGAAATTTGCTTTTAATGTATGTCAGTCTTCTAAAGAGTAGAACTTAGGCAACCTGTTGATTTCTACAGCATTTCTAATGGCTCTGTACACACATCACAATCTCCCATGCTTCTCTGTGACAGGAAGTTTAAATATATGACCTTTCCATTGCTCTATCTTTTAAGTATTTCTATTTATCTGAAGATACCAAATTGTTTTTCAAAGTTCAGATGCTTAGTTATGCTTCAATTATTTCTCTTCTGTTTTACAGATACAATTAGTTGTCACATTTGAAAGTAAGGGTGTTTGGATTCTGACTCCATCACATGTAACTTCAGGAAAATATTTAAGCTCTCTGTGCTTCATTTTTCTCAATCTCATGCAAAGAGCATGATAGAATGCTTCATATAATTTGTTAGGGAGAAAGGGGTTAATTCAGAATTTTTAGAATAATTGCCCAGCATGCATGATATGTTAAGTTTGATTTAGTATTATTTAAAAATTTTCACTAAGATTTTATTGGTTCTAAGATGTTAAAGGATGAGAAATTTTTTTTTAAAAAAGGATGTCTTCAGCTGTTGTGTATCAGTAACACACAATCCAGTGTCTAAGAGAGAAAAAGTACTTCCTAAAAGTTAAATGCATTTTAAGATACCAAGGCACCAGCTTGCACAGCAACTGTGAAGAGACCCTGTGTTAAGAAAGCTAGAAAGGTAAGAAACAACCCCTGACAGTCTTCTATCTCCACACACACCTGCCTGGTAATGTTCATGCCACACTCACACTTGCAATGCAATGTGCATATCCATACTCATATACATGCATACACACATATACACTCGAACATCACACTCAGATGATGATGGTAACCTACACACATCCATTCACACGCACAAAAAGGCATATTCTCACACTACTGCCTGGGTGTGTTCATACCACAGTTATTCACAAAGATAAACACGTGGTCACACGGAGATGCATACATGAGTAAAGGTACCAAGTTGATTTAGCAGAAGATGCTGGGCACACTCTATCTCGCTAACTCTCAGGTTGTCCTGGAGGAAATTTGTCAAGGCCAGTTCTAAAGAGGGAATCTGCTGTGACCAGTGCACCTGTGATATGAAGGGTTAAGTGATTAGAGAGGACCCAGCCTGCCACAGGTTCCTCTTTGTGGCCTGCTTTCTCAAAGGTAATACACCCTACTTCCAGACGTGACTGCAAGATCTAACTCTTAAATTAGGAGAGAGAAATGCAATTCTTAGTCCTATGTTAGTGGAGCATGGCTAGAAACAGTGTCTCCGATGAACAGATGGAGTTAATAGAATTGCTTTGCAGTTAGGCTAGATGACAAATAGATTACTTTTCCAAGGAACTTTGGAGCACAGGCCTTAGGTCTCCTGAGCTGTTCCCAGGGAGGCTCTCTAAAATAGATAATGTATGTTCTGAAAAGCATGGGCTTTTAAAATAACTGAGAGAGGGGGCTGGAGAAGTGGCTCAGGGGTTAAGCCTCTGCCTTGCAGGCGGAAGGTCCTGAGTTCGGATCCTAGACCCCATGTATAGACGCCAGGCAGAAGCCGGGGTGGCCTGCGTTTCTGATCCTAGTAGGGTGGAGCCTGTGAATCCCAGGGCAGAGTAAACAAGGAGGAGGTGGAGGCGTCCATGGTGGTTCGCGAATTCGTCTGTGGTTCTACACACACATACATACACACACGCACACACACATGCATATATGCACAATTGAATAAATAATAAAAAATTTAAAAAAATAACAGAGAAAATCACGTAAGCAAACATTACTCCTGTATAGGACATGAAAATAGCCCAGTATGAGCACAGTAATATTATTACTCTCAGGTTACTTTGGGAAGACATTTATTATAGTGTTATCAAAATATATTTTGAATATTTTAAATCACATTATATTATAAATTTTTATTTGTTCACTTTTCTTCCCACAGAACGGAATCTTCAAAACCTTTCCTACAATGTTCTTATCAATAGCTCTACTACGCAGTAGAGTGTAAAATATAGAGCAAGCATATTGAGAAAATTGCTTTCAAACATTTGAGGAAATAATTATTTAAATCCTACAAGCTGATCAGTTTTCACTTCCCCATTTTCCCCGTTTTATGAGGTGTTTTGATGTATACTTATTCTCATGAGGCTATGGGATTGATAGTGAAAGGCATTGAGTAGAGTTGATTTTTTTTCCCCTTTAGTAGGGATGAAAAAAAGATCTTGGGGAGGGAATGACATGATGACTATAATTTAAACTGTGGCGTTGGTCGTCATGAAGTGTCTGTACATTTAACACTCCATATGGTAATTACGACTTCCTCAGAATGAGTCAGGGTTGTTTATGCTTTCATAAATCAAGCAGCTGCAGCCGAACAGACAGATTCCATATTAGCACTTCCTCTGAAGACTGTGAATGTGCTTAAAAGGGTTTTTGCAAATTTCTCTTGAATTCAAGTTGTTTGTTAAAAGTGATAGTTTTATGGGTCCGGCACATGGAAAATGTCCTTCACTCTCAGATTTTCCATTTGTGATATAAATCCACATTTAGTACCAACTTTAGAGGCTTTAAAACTGATATAATAACCCCCAGCTGAGTTTGATAAAAGGAAAGCTTACTTTACAGGTAAGGCACAGCTATATGAAATGACAGCTGGAGAATTTATGAGTAAGACCTGAAAAAAATACCCATTAACTGGTTAACAATTTATTTCCTGTGTTCAATCTTCTGACTTTACCATCCAGGGAAAATCTTGCTATAATAAGCGTTATTTTTCCAGATACTTTCTTTAGCACAATAAAAAGACTGTTTGGAAAATATCTGGAAATACACAGACCTTCCTGTGTGTTTTAAATATCTTTATTAAAGATAAAAATAACACTGTTTGCAATGAGTGTTCTTCAAATTAAAAAATTAAGGAATATTTACAGATAGCACTGTATATTATTTAGCATGAACACTATACAAGAAGTATATACACATGGTTGAAAAAGTGAAATTTAATTAGCAAATGCATTACTTCATGCAGTTTTCATTTTTGGAAGAATATTTAACATCCACTGTTTATAATTTTCAAACTATATAATATTTTGTTATTAGTTATAGTCATCTTGGTATTATAACAGATGTATGGAAATCGTTCTTTCCATCCAACTGTTATGTGTTCGATGATCAATATTTCTCCATTGTCTTCTCTCCTTTCACTACTCAAGTTTCTGCTATATCCTCTTTTTTATGAGTTTAATATTTGAAGTTCTCATATCTGAGGGAGATCATACAATGTTTATCTTTCTGCACTAGTTATTTCTGTATCAGTTATTCCATTAACTATAATGTCCTGCAGGCTCATTCATGCTGTCACAAAGGTCAAGTTATAGTTTTTGGGATAGGGAAAGCCCTTGAAAGGCCTGTGTTAAGACATGGTCTTCAGAGTAGCGCTATTGAGGGTTTGGGCCTAAAGGCCATCTTTAGATCATCAGGAATAAGTCTTGCAGGATCATTGTTTCTTCTTCATTCTCTGGCTCATAATGGAAGCAGTTTTACTATAGTATGGACTCTTAACTTCATGGCTTTCATGGTACAGGCCCCAAATTATAAGTCTATTCAGTAATGTACTTGAATTTCCAAAGCTATGAACCACATGAAACTCTGTTCTAGCTAAATTAATTATCTCTGGTATTTGGGTCTACTGATGGAAAGCTGACCTCCTCAAGATTCCTCATTAGCATTCATTTATCTATACAGTGATGAATACAGATTGATTCTATGATTTGATTATGAATAGAATAACAATGAGGATGGAAGTTCATATGTCTCTTCAGCATACCTATTTCAGTTGCTTTGAATATATAGTAGTGTGAGTCCAAGTGACCATAAAAGCAACATAAAAGATCAATAAAATACAGGGAATATGGTTCAGGGGGTAAGGCCTTTGCTTCACAAGCAAAAGGACCAGAGTTCAGATCACCAGATTCCATGTTAAAAAAAAAAAAGCCAGGTGGATATGGCAGTGAACATATGTGGAAGGAGCATTGCTTGGGAACCAACAGAAAAAAAGCAATAATGAGGTAGAGTGATGACTCCCAATGTCTCCCTTGGGCCTTCAACTGCTGTCTCACACACACACATACACACATACACACACACACACACACACACACACTCATATATGCAAAAAAAGTGGACAAATGTTAAAACACTATGGCATGACTGACAACAAAACAGAAATTATTGCTATTGACACAGTGGAAAACAATCAAATGAATCAAAGCACCATTATGAATTATTATGATCCAGTAACTTAGGATATGTGGAAGATAAGTTCCTGGATTCATGACTATAACTTAGGAAAATGGAAAGCTAGGTCCAATAACAAGAAGATGGAATGAGTGATACGGTCTGTCACTAAAAGCAATCCCACAGCTTGAAAACTTCAATGCTGGACTCTCTGAAACATCTGACGGAGAACTAGTGCTCATTCTTTATAAAATATTAAACAACTGTGAGATGATACAGGTAAAAAAAGTGCTTGTCATCTCAAGTCTGAAGATTTGAATTCTATCTCAGTCTTCCATGTTAAAGATGGAGACAGTAGCACAAGCTGACTTATTCTTTGTGAACCCACCTACAAAGCAGGGGAGAGTCAAGGGCTTAGAATGTAAGCTACTGATTCCTGACAAAGTTGCCCTCTGACCTCCCGTGTTTGTCTACACACACACACACACACACACACATACACAAGGAGAAATCAAAAAAACCATCAGAAAATGAAAGAGAATATTATTGCTTTTCTTTTTTTATGAATTTATTTTTTGTTTTTTCTTTATTTTTATTCTTTTAAAATTTATTTATTTCTGCTCATACAAACTTAATAGATACACTGGCCCCTCCCTCCCTGCACCCCTCCCTTGATTCCCTTGCTCCCTCTCCCCTTTTCCCCTTCCTTTCGCCCCCTCCCTCTCTATCTCCCAGTGCCTCCTCCCCCCCAATCCTGGAGCATCATTTAATGTGTATGTCAAATTTTTCCTCTGGGTCCCCTTCTCTGATGAGGTGTAAAGACTCAGTGGAATTTCCTAGAACTCTTTCTTGTGTTCCCCTTAAGTATAGGAACACTATTGTGGCTGTTAATCCCTAGCTTCTAAGGATCCTAGTGCCTTCAGTCCATGCTAGACTTTGAGGGATCAATAATGTGTTGGTTATTGCGCAGGTCATGCTAAGTCCAATTATGATTGTTTCAGTCCTAACTTGTGTGGAGTATCTTGCATATCATTATTTCTCCCCATCCTTGTGCTCTTACAAAATCTTACCTCCCCCTCTTCTGCAAATTTACCTGAGCTTCACAATGGGGAGAGATTAGACCGGCCTGTTTCCAGGTGGTTGATATAAAGTCTCTGATGTTCTGAATTATGGTTTGTTGATTTTTTTTTTCAGTTTTGCTGCTCCTGCAATCCCCTTGGCTCCTTCCTCATGGATGTTAGATGTCACCCCCAGGCCAGAGATAAAAAGCTGTTAAAATAGAGTCTTATTATAAGAGTATATTCAAAGGTAGATGGAATAAAAGTAGGAGGGTGGTGGTGAGGGGGGGTCAGTCTCCCATTTGCAAACTGGTTACTTTCTATCTGCCAGACTATATGCCCTCCGCTTCTGGTGAGATCATACCTCATCAGTTGCAAATGATCAGGAAGGAAAGTCTGTAAACTTAACCAGATGTCTCATTACTTACTTGCAGTCCTTGATGGTAGCCTATTTTCTCTGCTGTAACGTGATCCCCTGTCTCCTTGTTTCTGGTGGGGCCCTCCTTCCCCATCCCTACTGTTTATAATCTTTGCAATTACTGTAGGTATTACAGAGATTTATTTTCAAGTGTGTCTTTAAGTGGATTTGGTGCTAGGATCCACCTATTAGGGAGTACATATGGCACTTAATTTTCTGTGTCTGGGATACTTCACTCAATATAATTGTTTCTAATTCCATCGATTTCCTGGCAAACTTCATTAATTCATCATTTTTGATGGCTGAATAGTATTCTATTCTATAAACCTATCACATTTTCCTTATCCACTCATCAACTGTTGGACATTTGGGTTGATTCCATGACTTTGCTTTTGTAAACAGTGCTGCTATGAACATGGTTGTGCTTGTGCTATTGAGGTGAATTTTTGCTGTATGGGGGGTTATTCCCAAAAGTGGAATAGTAGGGTCATATGGCATTTCAATCTTTAATTTCTTTAAGAATCTCCAGACGGCTCGCCAGAGTGGCTGTATGAGCCTGCACTCCCACCAGCAATGTAGGACAGTTCACCTCTCTCAACATCCTCTCCAACATTTGGTGTTGTTTGTATTGTGCATTTTTGCAATCCTGACAGGGGTGAGATGATATCTCAGGGAGGTTTTGATTTGCATTTCCCTGATGGCTAAGGATGTGGCACATTTTTTAAGATAATTGTTAGACATTTTAATTTCGTCCTTGGTAAAGTTTTTTTTAAGTTCCAAGGCCCATTTTTTAATTGGCCCATTTGTTTCCTCGGTGTTTAGTTTTCTAAGTTCTTTGTGCACTCTGGATAATAGCGCTCTATCAGATATGTGGTTAGTGAAGATTTTCTCCTACTCTGTGGGTTGCCTTTGTGCTCAAGTTACAATCTCTTTATCTGAACAGAAGCTCTTTACTTTCACAAGATACCATCTGTTGAGTGTTAATTGTAGTGACTGTGCTATTGGATGTCCTGTTGGCCTAGCCCAATCAGGTTGAGAGAGTTCCCAACCCTTTCAACTATGGTTTTTATAATCTCTGGCCTTATATCGAGCTCCTTGAGCCATTTAGAATTAATTCTTGTACATGGTGACAAGTACGAGTCCAGTTTTAATCTTCTGCATGTGGAGATCCAGTTTTACCAGCACCATTTGTTGAAGATGCTGTTCTTTTTCCATTGGATTTTTTGGGCTCCTTTGTCAAAGATCAAATGGCTATAGTTGTGTGGGCTTATATGTGGGTCATCAACCCTTATCCATTGATCTGTGTGTCTATTTTGGAGCCAATACCAGGCTGTTTTTACAACTATGGATTTGTGGTATAGACTAAGGTTTGGTATGGCAATACCTCCAGCAGTGTTTTTGTTACTCAGGATTGTCTTTGCTATCCTGGGTCTTTTGTGCCTCCATATGAATTTTGAGATTGTTTGGTCAACTTCTTTAAAGAATTGCTTTGGGATTTAATTGGTATAGCATTGAATCTGTATATTGCCTTTGGTAGGATGGTCATTTTTATGATGTTGATTCTGCCAATCCAGAAACATATGAGGTCTTTCCACCTTTTGGTGTCTTCTGTAATTTCTTTCTTTAGGGTTTTAAAGTTTTCATTATAAAGGTCTCTTACTTCCTTGGTTAGGTTTATACCGAGGTATTTCATTTTTTTTTAGGGCTATAGTAAATGGGATTGTTTCTCTCGGGGCTTTTTCACTTCTTTCATTGTGGGCATATAGGAAAGCCACTGATATTTGTATATTTATTTTGTATCCTGCCACCCTACTGAACTCCTGTATTAGATTCAGGAGTTTCCTGGTAGAGTTTTTAGGATCACTCAGGTATAAGATCATGTCATCTGCAAATAGAGATAACTTGACTTCTTCCTTGCTGATTTGAATTCCTTTTATGTCCTGTTCTTGTCTTATGTTTTCAGCTAAGACTTCAAGTACAATATTGAATAGAAGTGGTGAGAGTGGACAGCCTTGTCTAGTTCCTGATCGAAGGGGGAATGCTTCAAGTTTTTCCCCTTTGAGTATAATCCTTGCAGTTGGCTTGTTGTATACAGCTTTTATTATATTGATAAAGGTTCCTTCATTCCAATCTTCTCTAGGGTTTTGGTCATTAAGGGCTGTTGGATCTTGTCAAAAGCTTTTTCTGCATCTATCAAGAGTATCATGTGGTTTTGGATTTTGGACTAGCTTATATGGGGAATTACATTTATTGATTTGCGTATGTTGAACCAATCTTATGTGCCTGGGAAAAAGCCTACTTGATCCCTGTGAATGATTTTTTTGATATGTTTTTGATGTTTTTGAATCCATCTGCTCCAGGACATTTTTTGGTGGAAAGATTCGAGATTACTTCATTGATTTCCTCATAAGTTATAGGACTATTTAAATAATTCAAAACTTCTTGATTCAATTTAGATAAGTTGTGCTTACTTAGGAATTCATCCATTTCTTTTGTATTGTCAAATTTCACAGAGTCTAGGTTTCTGAAATATGAGTTATAACTCTGAATTTCTTGGGTATCAGTAGTGATAACTCCATTTTCATTTCTAATTTTGTTAATTTGGGTTTTCTCTCTCTTGCTTTTGGTTAATTTAGGTAGGGGTGTATCAATATTATTGATTTTTTTCAAAGAACCAGCTTTTTGACTGGTTGATTTACTGTATCATATTCCTTATCTCAATTTCGGATATTTCTCCTCTGATTTTGCTGATCTCTTTTCTTCTGCTTTTGGGATCAGATTGCTCTAGTGTCTCTAAAGCTTTAAGCTGCATTGTTAAGTTATTTAATTGTGATGTTTCCATTTTTTAAATTTTTTTATTATTTATTCAATTGTTCCTGTGCATGTGTGTGTGTGTGTGTGTGTGTGTATGTGTGTGTCCATGTAGAACCACGGACGAATTTGGGAACCACCATGGACCGCCTCCTCCTTGTTTACTCTGCCCCGGGTTTCACAGGCTCTGCCCTACCAGGGCCGGAAACCCAGGTTGCCCCCGCTTTCACCTGGCATCTATATGTAGGGTCTAGGATCCGAACTCAGGACCTTCTGCCTGTAAGGCAGAGGCTTAACCCCTGAGCCACCTCTCCAGCCCTTGTTTCCATTTTTTTGATGTAGGCATTAAAAGCTATGAACTTACCTCTTAGGACAGCTTTCATTGTGATCAAAGATTTTGGTAAGTTGTATTTTCGTTAGTGTTCACTTCCAGAAAATCTTGAATTTCCTTTGTAATTTCTTCTTGAATCCAATTCTCATTCAGCATCATAGTAGTTTCCAGGAATTAGTGTATGTTCTGTTGTTTGTTGTGTTGTGGATGTCAAGCTTTAGGCCGTGGTGGTCTGATAGTGTACAGGCTAGAATTTCAACTTTCCTGTATATGTGGAGATTCGTTTTGTGGCCCAATATGTGATGTATTTTGGAGAAAGTTTCATGTGCTGCTGAGAAAAATGTGTATTCTTTGGTGCATGGATGAAAAGTTCAATTGAGATCTGTAAGGCATATTTCAGTAAGGATTTGATTAAGTTCCAAAGAGTCTCTGTTAAGTTTTTGACCTGTTGATCTATTCCATATTGAGAGGGCGGTGTTGAAATTCCCATGAATTATCATTTGGGAATTGATTTCTCGCTTTAGATGCTGTAGAGTTTGCTTAATGAATGTGGAGGGGCCTGTATTAGGTGCATATATGTTCAGTATTGTGAAATTTTTCTGATGAATTGTACCTGTGACAAAAATTTGGTTTGAAGTCCACTTTGTCCGATAGCATAATGGCTACCCCTGCCTGTTTCCTGGTTCCATTAGCTTGCAGAATTTTGGACCAGCCTTTCATTTTTAGGATGTACCTATCTTTTGTGGTGAAATGAGTTTCCTGCAGGCAGCAGATTGATGGGTCGTGCTTTTCAATCTAAGTTTGTAATCTGTGTCTCTTGATTGGAGAGTTAATTCCATTAACATTTAATGTTATAATGAAAAATTATTTTTAATTCTGGACATTTTTTATGTTTAGTGGCTTTTGTAAAGTATATTATTTGGGTTTTAGCTTTTGGTGGTATTATACTTCCCTTCTGTCCTCCTCAATATGCTTTTTTTTTTTCTTCAAGCTTGAGTATCATTTGTAGCATTTTTTGAAGGCCGGTTTGGTAGACATATAAGCTTTCAAGTTGTCTTTGTGCTGGAAAACTTTTCTTTCTCCCTCGATCATGATGGATAGTTTTGCTGGGTATATGAGCCTGGATTGACATCTTTGCTCATTTAATACTTGAAGTATGTCTCACCAAGCTCTTCTTGCTTTTACTGTTTCTATTGAGCAGTCATTTTTTATTTTCATAGGTTTACCTTTAAAAGTGGCTTGCTTTTTTTTAACTTTGAAGATCTCAGCACCATTTCTTTTTCTTGAATGTGGAGTGTTTTGACTATTATTTGTCGTGGCGAGTTTCTATTTTGGTCATATCTGTTTGGAGTGCGGAATGCCTCTTTATAAGGATGGGCCTCTCATTCTTTAGATGAGGGAAGTTCTCCTTTATGATAATTTGAAAAATTTCTTCAGGTGTGGTATTTTGGGATTCTTGCTCTGGTATTCCATGAATAGGAATGTTAGGCTTCTTCAGGGTGTCCCATAACTCTTGAATATTTCTCTAAAGTATGTTTTTGGCTTTAATAACCTCTTCCATTGAGCTGGTTAATACTCCCACTTTGTCTTCAAGATCTGAAATTCTATTTTCTGCTTTGTTAGTTCTGCTGATAAGACTCTCTGTTGAGTTCTGGGTTGAAGATAACTTGTCTTTTAGTTTAATTTTAAAACTCTGCCTGAGACTGTGTTAACTGCTCTATGCCTATTTTTGTTTCTTGAACTGTTTTTCTCAACTCCTCCAAGTGTCTGTTGTGTTCCTGTTCAAAGTCGTTGATGCGGTCATTTATCTCCTCCTGGATTTCCTCTTTCATAGTATTGATCATGGTAATGATCATGTTTTGAAAGTCGTTATCCTGGGCCTGGCTTTCTTGGCTATTTTCCATGAATTTGTTTTGGTTTGAATCTACCATTGTGGGGTTAATTCTTTCAGTGGGAGATTTGTCTTGGGTTTTGTTTCTCATGGATCTGCGATTTGACTTGGGCATTGTTGTTTTGTCTCTTAAGACCTTTCAGATTTTGTGTGTTTTTGAATGAACTGATCTAGTTAGTATTAATATTCTCTGGCAGTTATTACTAGTGCTTGGCCTTAGAGGTGGGTACGTTTGTCTGTTGTTATTATTTCCTGGATGGGGGTATTAGGCTGTTAATACATTAATTAAGACAGGTTTAGTAGATAGGAGGTGAATATTAGTGTGGTAGTGCACTTTTACAATTTAGTACCTCGATGATATGTGAGGGTGAGTGGTATATTCCCTGAAGTTTTATATGGTTTAGGGGTGGTTATATGGAAAAGTTACAGTAATTAATAATTGAAAGAAGCAGGATCATAAAAGGGGGTTTACTTATCTTTGGGCTGGATGTGAAGAATCTCTCCCATGTGATAGGATGATTTTAGAGGACTTCAGTTGTATGGCGTTTGTCCCCTAGAACTTTGCTTGAATTTTCTTCAGATTCTGTTGGTTTCTGAGGAGCAATGTGTCCTTCCAGAGACGCAGGGTGACTGGAAGTGTCCGGAGTGGGTGGGCAGGTGGCCCAGCAAAGGGCTGATGGTGCTCTGGCGGCGCACTTCATTTGGGTCCCGGGGAGGGGCCCAGAGTTCCAGCCAACTCCAGGCAGGCTGCATGCTTGGATGCTGCTCAGGCTGGCCAGCGGGAGGAGCTGGGATGGGCTGATGGGAGTTACCTGAGATGCAGGGTGACGGGGAGCATCCGGGCAGGTGGGCTGGTGGACCAGCCTATGATTGCTTTTTTTTTTGCCAGCAAATAACACTTTTTTTTTCTGCATGTACATTTTTGTAGTGAGTGTGCCTGTATATGCCTTTTTGCATATGTATGGATGCATGTAATATTATTCTATTTGTAAGATACATAAACTTTTTTTAAATTTTTTAATTATTTATTCAATTGTGTGTGTGTATGTGTGTGTGTGCGCGCACGCGTGTGTCTGTGTGTGTAGAACCACGGACGAATTCGGGAACCACCATGGACGCCTCCACCTCCTCCTTGTTTACTCTGCCCTGGGATTCACAGGCTCCGCCCTACCAGGACCAGAAGCGCAGGCCGCCTGCTTCCGCCTGGCGTCTATACGTGGGATCTGGGATCCAAACTCAGGACCGTCCGCCTGCAAGGCAGAGGCTTAACCCCTGAGCCATCTCTCCAGCCCCAAGATGCATAAACTTCTACTTGATCAGGTCTTTTACTTTTTATTTTTATTTTCTTTATTAAAAATTCTCTCTTTAGGGGACCATGTTATAGCAGAGAAAATAGGCCTCCATCAAGGACTGCAAGTAAGTAATGAGACATCTGGTTAAATTCACAGACTTTCCTTCCTGATCATTTACAACTGAGAGGGTGTGATCTCACCAGAAGGGGAGGGCATATAGTCTGGCAGATAATAAGTAACCATTTTGCAAATAGGTGATTGACCCCTTCCTCACTGTGGTTTCCTACTTTTATTACATCTACCTTTGAATATACTGTTATAACAAGACTCTAGTTTAACAGCTTTTTATCTCTGGCCAGGGGGTGGCATCTAATACCCATCAGAATGAAGTGAAGGGCATTGCAGGAGCAGCAAAACTGCAAAAGAAAATCAATGAACCATAATCCAGAACTTCAGAGATTCTATATCAACCACCTAGAACTAGGCCAGCCTAATCTCTCCCTATCCTGAAGCTCAGGGAAATTTGTGGAAGAGGGGGCGGTAAAAGTGTAAGAGCACAAGGATGGGAGGAGTAATGATATGCAAGATACTCCACACAAGTTAGGGCTGAAGCAATCATAATTGGACTTTGCATGCCCTGCACAATGTCCCACACACTATTGACCCCACAAAGTCTAGCATTTGCTAAAAGCACCAAGATCCTTGAAGGCAAGGGATTGACAGCCACAGTAGTGTTCCTATGCTTAAGGGGAACAAAGGAAAGGGTTCAGGGAAATTAAGTGACCCTTCCTTGGTCACTTGGTTCCAATAGGGATGCTCCATTTCACCTGCCTGACCTTTTAACCCTAAGGTTCCTATGCCTGTAGTTATTTCTTCTGTGTTCCTCACTGTTGACTAGGTCTTTTAAATATTTTGTTTTACTTTCAATTGACAGATAGTAATTGTGTATGTGACATTATTTATGGAGTGTGATGAGCTTTTTTTTATTTGAGTGTTTGTTTGTTGCTTAATTTTTGATAAAAGGTTTCACTCTGTAGTCCAGGCTGGCTTAAAATTTATGGCAACCCTGTTACCTTAGACTGCAAATGTTGGGATTACTGACCATAATTCCAAGCAGGGATGTTTTTACATGTGTTTACATTGTAGGATGGTTAAATGTAGCTATCTTCAGCACCACCAAAAAATCAAACTAATTAACACATCTCATTTGAAGAGTTTTTATTTTCAAAATATATTAAAATTAGATAAATGTTTCCACCAAGTGCCACAGTAAGTGTGACATATTTTGATTAAATCACACATTATACTTGTCATATTTATGTCATATGTCCTCCTCTGGTTTGCCACACACAGCTTTGAAATTCAAATATGAGTACTGTTTATATAGAATCTTGATCGAAACTATAAATACAATAATTACTTCAGCACTAGCTTCAGAATTAAGTGTAGATTAGGAAGGTAAGTGAAATAACTTTCTTTGGGAATAAAGAATTCTAAAAGACAGATGTTATTAGAATGCTCAGTAATTATCCAGAATTTTCTCACATTCTCTCTTTGAGCTGGTGGCACCTTAACTTCTCTGCTCTTTCTTCTTTGTGAGGCGTGACCACTTACCTTATGCTTTTTAAGCTCATGCCAGGTTATATATGGTGACAAGCTGTCAGTTTGCCTGCATGGTTGCTGATAAAATCATGATAAAACAATTAAAGGGAACAAGGCGCTTTATTATCTCTTATGATAGTCTGGGTGCAATCTTTCATCCAGCTTGTCAGGAGAGCCCACACCAACACCAAGGACCAAGGAAACTGGCCACATCATCACCACGTAATGGCTAAGAGAGGGACAGTCCTTATTTGCCAAACAAGCATGTCTGGCCAAATACACAGAAGAATGCCCACTTTCTCAACCAGTTCCCTCCATTGTATTTGCCTGCTCAGGGAGTAGTCCCACTCGCTTTGCAGATCAACTAGACAGTCTCCTGCACTCTGGGCTTCATTACTAATTCTTTACAGGTATGTCCAGAACCTGAACCCTCAACTATCAATCAAGTTGACACCCTTATCTATGACACCGGGAAGTGCATAAAAACTCTGCTAATGTTTATTGTTACCATTTCAATCTGTTTCCTGCCTGCTTTGCCTTGTCCTTTCCCCTGGCCCCAAACTCTCTTGAACTTCAAGCTTGGCCTCTCGTCTTATGCTCTCATAGCCATATATAATCATCCTTCACTTCACAAACTTTCTAGCATCTGATTCATAGCTTTACATGACTGTCACAATGAGTGTATCCACTCATCGAATTTTGCTTCACACGTTCAATCTGGGTCACTTTTTTTGTCTGCTTCCATCTTGTTTCCCATTATTTAGGAAATCAATAACTGGCTGATTTTCGTAATGCAGCAAAACCTTATTGAATATATTTCTTCAAAAGAACTGAGAGAAAAATTATAATGGAGCTACTTGCTATGTGTTATCTTATGCCCATGTAATTCATATTTTAGCATAGTTGCACATTGCAGTGCTTTTACAGTTATCTGAGACTTTTTTTCATTTTTTATTATTATTTCCGCTCATACAAACTTAATAGGTACACCGGTTCCCTTCCTCCCTCTTTCTCCCCCTATCCCGCTGCTCCCCCTCCCCTTACCCCTCCCTCGCCATCCCCCAGAGCCTCTCCCCCAATCCCCGGAGAATCCTTTAATGTGCAGGCCAGACTCTCCTCTGGGCCCTCCTCTCTGATGACGTACAAGGACCCAGTGGCTTTTCCCTGAACACTTTCCTGTGTTTCCCTTAAGCATAGGAACACTACTATGGCTGTCAATTCCTTGCCTCCAAGGATCTTGGTGCCTTTAGCAAATGCTAGACTTTATGGGGTCAATAGTGTGGGGGACATTGCGCAGGGCATGCAAAGACCTATTATGATTGTTTCGGCCCTAACTTGTATGGAGTATCTCACATATCATCGCTCCTCCCATCCTTGTGCTCTTACACTCTTACCGCCTCCTCTTCCACAAATTTCCCTGAGCTTCAGGATGGGGAGAGATTAGGCTGGCCTAGTCCTAGGTGGTTGATATACAGTCTCTGAAGTTCTGGATTATGGTTCACTGATTTTCTTTTGCAGTTTTGCTGCTCCTGTAATGCCCTTCACTCCATCCTGATGGGTATTGTATTTCACCCCATGGACAGATATAAAAAGCTGTTAAACTAGAGTCTTTTTATAAGAGCACATTCAAAGGTATATGTAATAAAAGTAGGAAACCACAGTGAGGGAGGGATCAATCACCCATTTGCAAAATGATTATTTTTTTTCTGCCAGACTATATGCCCTCTCCTTCTGGTGAGATCATACCCCCTCAGTTGTAAATGATCAGGAAGAAAAGTCTGTGAACTTAACCAGATGGCTCATTACTCATTACTTACTTGCAGTCCTTGATGGAGGCTTATTTTCTCTGCTGTAACATGGTCCCGTCTCTCCTTGTTTCTGGTGTGGCCCTCCTACCCCATCCCTCCTGTTCATAATCCTTGCAATTACTGTAGGTATTACAGAGATTTATCTTTGAGTGTCTCTAGGTGAGCTGGGTGGGTTTGGTACTAGGAGCCACCTATTAGGGAGTACATATGGCGCTTAATTTTCTGGGTCTGCGATACTTTATTTAATATAATTGTTTCTAATAACATCCATTTCCCGGCAAATTCCAATAATTCATCGTTTTTGTTGGCTGAGTAGTACTCCATTGTATAGATGTACCACAGTTTCCTTATCCACTCATCAACTGTTGGACATTTGGGTTGATTCCAGGACATTTGGGTTGATTCCATGACTTTGCTATTGTAAACAGTGCTGCTATGAACATGGTTGTGCTTCTGCTATCGAGGTGAATTTTTGCTGTATGTAGTGTTATTCCCAAAAGTGGAATAGAAGGGTCAAATGGCATTTCAATCTTTAATTTCTTTAAGAATCTCCAGATGGCTCTCCAGAGTGGCTGTATGAGCCTGCATTCCTACCAGCAATGTAGGAGAGTCCCCCTCTCTCCAATTCCTCTCCAGCATTTGTTGTTGTTTGTATTGTGCATTTTTGCCATCCTGACCAGGGTGAGATGATATCGCAGGGAAGTTTTGATTTCCATTTCCCTGATAGCTAAGGAAGTGGAGCATTTTTTAAGAAATTTGTTGGACATTTTAATTTCATCCCTGGTAAAGTTTCTTTTAAGCTCCAGAGCCCATTTTTTAATTGGGCCATTAGTCTTCTTGGTGTTTAGTTTTCTAAGTTCTTTGTGCACTCTGGATAATAGGGTTCTATCAGATATGTGGTTAGTGAAGATTTTCTCCCATTCTGTGGGTTGCCTTTGAGCTCGTGTTACAGTCTCTTTATTTGAACAGAAGCTCTTTAATTTCACCAGATCCCAACTGTTGAGAGTTGGTAGCAGTGACTGTGCCATTGGATGTCTGTTTAGGAACTGTTGGCCTAGCCCAATCAGCTTGAGGGAGTTCCCTATTTTTTCAACTATGGTTTTATAGTCTCTGGCCTTATATCGAGGTCCTTGATCCACTTGGAATTAAGTCTTTTACATGGTGACAAGTACGAGTCCAGCTTTAATCTTCTGCATGTGGAGATCCAGTTTTGCCACCACCATTTGTTGAAGATGCTATTCTTTTTCCATTGGGTTCTTTGGGCCCATTTGTCAAAGACCAAATGGCTGTAATTTTGTGGGCTTATATCTGGGTCTTCAAGCCTTATCCATTGATCTGTGTGTCTATTTTGGAGCCAGCACCAGGCTGTTTTTATAACTATGGATTTGTAGTATAGACTAAGGTTTGGTATGGTGATTCCTCCAGCAGTGTTTTTGTTACTCAGGATTGTCTTTGCTATCCTGGGTCTTTTGTGCCTCCATATGAACTTTGAGATTGTTTGGTCAACTTCTTTGAAGAATTGCTTTGGGATTTTAATTGGTATAGTGTTGAATTTGTATATTGCCTTTGGTAGGATGGTCATTTTTACGATGTTAATTCTGCCAATCCAGGAACATGGGAGGTCTTTCCACCTTCTGGTGTCTTCTGCAATTTCTTTTTTTAGGTTTTTAAAGTTTTCATTGTAAAAGTCTTTTACCTCCTTGGTTAGGTTTATATCAAGAAATTAAAAAGGAAATTCAAGATTTCCTGAAAGTGAACGATAATGAAAATACAACTTACCAAAATCTCTGGGACACAATGAAAGCTGTCCTAAGAGTTAAAGTAAGTTCATAGCTCTTAATGCCTACATCAAAAAAATGGAAACAACAGAAATAAATAAACAATGCAGCTAAAAGCTTTAGAGACACTAGAGCAATCTGATCCCAAAAGCAGTAGAAAGGAGGAGATTAGCAAAATAAGGGGAGAAATATCTGAAATCGAGATTAGGAAAACGATAGAGAAAATTGACCACCAAAATGCTGGTTTTTTGAAAAAATCAATGAGATTGATACACCCCTAGCTAAATTAACTAAAAGCAAGAGAGAGAAAATCCAAATTAACAAAATTAGAAATGAAAATGGAGTTATCACTACTGATACCCAAGAAATCCAGAGAATTATAATGTCATATTTCAAAAACTTATACTTGGTGAAATTTGACAACACAAAGAGATGGATGAATTCCTAAGTAAACACAACTTACCTAAATTGAATCAGGAAGTTGTGAATTATTTGAATAGTCCTATAACATATGAGGAAATTGAGGAAGTAATCATGAATCTTCCCACCAAAAAATGTCCTGGAGCAGATGGATTCAGCACAGAATTCTACCAGACATTTTAGGAGCTAATAACACCAATACTCCTTAAACTGTTCTACCAAATAGCAAAGGAAGGAACACTACCAACTTCCTTCTATGAAGCTAATATCATTTTAATCCCAAAACCTAATAAAGATACACTTAAAAAGAAAACTATAGTCCAATCTCTCTGATGATCACAGATGCAAAGATTCTCAACAAAGTCTTAAAAAATCAGATTCAAAAACATATCAAAAAGATCAACCACGGGGATCAAGTAGGCTTTATCCCAGGCCCACAAGTTTGGTTCAACATACGCAAATCAATGAATGGATTTCACCATATAAACCAGTCCAACGTTCAAGACCACATGATACTCTTGATAGATGCAGAAAAAGCTTTTGACAAGATCCAACAGACTTTAAGATCAAAACGCTAGAGACAGTAGGAATGGAAGGAACCTTTATCAATATAATAAAAGCTGTATACAACAAGACAACTGCAAGGATTGTACTCAATGTGGAAAAACTTGAAGCATTCCCACTTCGATCAGGAACTAGACAAGGCTGTCCACTCTCACCACTTATTTTCAATATTGTACTTGAAGTCTTAGCTGAAGCCATAAGACAAGAAAGGGACATAAAAGGGATTCAAATCGGCAAGGAAGTCAAGTTATCTCTATTTGCAGACGATATGATCCTATACCTGAGTGATCCCAAAAACTCCACCAGGAAGCTCCTGGAACTAATACAGAAGTTCAACAGGGTGGCAGGATACAAAATAAATATACAAAATCAGTGACCTTCCTATATGCCCAGAATGAAAGAAGTGAAAAAGCCCTGAGAGAAACAATCCCATTTACTATAGCCCCTAAAAAAATGAAATATGTTGGTAAAAACCTAACCAAGGAGGTAAAAGACCTTTACAATGAAAACTTTAAAACCCTAAAGAGAGAAATTACAGAAGACACCAGAAGGTGGAAAGACCTCCCATGTTTCTGGATTGGCAGAATTATCATCATAAAAATGACCATCCTACCAAAGGCAATATACAAATTCAACACTATACCAATTAAAATCCCAAAGCAATTCTTCAAAGAAGTTGACCAAACAATCTCAAAGTTCATATGGAGGCACAAAAGACCCAGGATAGCAAAGACAATCCTGAGTAACAAAAACACTGCTGGAGGAATCACCATACCAAACCTTAGTCTATACTACAAATCCATAGTTATAAAAACAGCCTGGTGCTGGCTCCAAAATAGACACACAGATCAATGGATAAGGCTTGAAGACCCAGATATAAGCCCACAAAATTACAGCCATTTGGTCTTTGACAAATGGGCCCAAAGAACCCAATGGAAAAAGAATAGCATCTTCAACAAATGGTGGTGGCAAAACTGGATCTCCACATGCAGAAGATTAAAGCTGGACTCGTACTTGTCACCATGTAAAAGACTTAATTCCAAGTGGATCAAGGACCTCGATATAAGGCCAGAGACTATAAAACCATAGTTGAAAAAATAGGGAACTCCCTCAAGCTGATTGGGCTAGGCCAACAGTTCCTAAACAGACATCCAATGGCACAGTCACTGCTACCAACTCTCAACAGTTGGGATCTGGTGAAATTAAAGAGCTTCTGTTCAAATAAAGAGACTGTAACACGAGCTCAAAGGCAACCCACAGAATGGGAGAAAATCTTCACTAACCACATATCTGATAGAACCCTATTATCCAGAGTGCACAAAGAACTTAGAGAACTAAACACCAAGAAAACTAATGGCCCAATTAAAAAATGGGCTCTGGAGCTTAAAAGAAACTTTACCAGGGATGAAATTAAAATGTCCAACAAATTTCTTAAAAAATGCTCCACTTCCTTAGCTATCAGGGAAATGGAAATCAAAACTTCCCTGCGATATCATCTCACCCCGGTCAGGATGGCAAAAATGCACAATACAAACAACAAAAAATGTTGGAGAGGATGTGGAAAGAGGGGAACTCTCCTACATTGCTGGTGGGAATGCAGGCTCATACAACCACTCTGGCGAGCCGTCTGTAAATTCTTAAAGAACTTAAAGATTGAAATGCCATTTGACCCTGCTGTTTCACTTTTGGGAATAACCCCATATACAGCAAAAATTCACCTCGATAGCAGAAGCACAACCATGTTCATAGCAGCACTGTTTACAATAGCAAAGTCATGGAATCAAACCAAATGTCCAGCAGTTGATGAGTGGATAAGGAAACTGTGGTACATGTAAACAATGGAGTACTACTCAGCCAACAAAAACGATGAATTATTGGAATTTGCCGGGAAATGGATGTTATTAGAAACAATTATATTAAGTGAAGTATCCCAGACCCAGAAAATTAAGCGCCATATGTACTCCCTAATAGGTGGCTCCTAGTACCAAACCCACCCAGCTCACCTAGAGACACTCAAAGATAAATCTCTGTAATACCTACAGTAATTGCAAGGATTATGAACAGGAGGGATGGGGTAGGAGGGTCACACCAGAAACAAGGAGAGACGGGACCATGTTACAGCAGAGAAAATAAGCCTCCATCAAGGACTGCAAGTAAGTAATGAGCCATCTGGTTAAGTTCACAGACTTTTCTTCCTGATCATTTACAACTGAGGGGGTATGATCTCACCAGAAGGAGAGGGCATATAGTCTGGCAGAAAAAAAATAATCATTTTGCAAATGGGTGATTGATCCCTCCCTCACTGTGGTTTCCTACTTTTATTACATATACCTTTGAATGTGCTCTTATAAAAAGACTCTAGTTTAACAGCTTTTTATATCTGTCCATGGGGTGAAATACAATACCCATCAGGATGGAGTGAAGGGCATTACAGGAGCAGCAAAACTGCAAAAGAAAATCAGTGAACCATAATCCAGAACTTCAGAGACTGTATATCAACCACCTAGAACTAGGCCAGCCTAATCTCTCCCCATCCTGAAGCTCAGGGAAATTTGTGGAAGAGGGGGCGGTAAGAGTGTAAGAGCAAAAGGATGGGAGGAGCAATGATATGTAAGATACTCCACACAAGTTAGGGCCGAAGCACTCATAATAGGTCTTTGCGTGCCCTGCTCAATGTCCTACACACTATTGGCCCCATAAAGTCTAGCACTTGCTAAAGGCACCAAGATCCTTGGAGGCAAGGAATTGACAGCCATAGTAGTGTTCCTATGCTTAAGGGGAACACAGGAAAGGGTTCAGGGAAAAGCCACTGGGTCCTTGTACGTCATCAGAGAGGAGGGCCCAGAGGAGAGTCTGGCCTGCACATTAAAGGATTCTCGGGGATTGGGGGGAGAGGCTCTGGGGGATAGGGAGGGAGGGGTGAGGGGAGGGGGAGCAGGGGGGTAGAGGGGAGTTAGAGGGAGGAAGGGAACCGGTGTACCTATTAAGTTTGTATGAGCGGAAATAATAATAAAAAAATGAAAAAAAAAGTTAAAAAAGCCTATGCCTACGTTTGGAGGGCCTTTGAGACCTCTCTGGTTGATAACTTTTCAGAAAGTAAAAAAAAAAAAAGGACTTTAAAAAAAAAAAAGATTCCCAAAGACAGATCATCAGTTTGAACTTCAAGATTTCTAGTTTTAAAATTATGCCATTCAATGAAATGAAAGGAAAAAAACTTGCTATTTTTAATGCAGTTTATCAGAAATATGATGGTTACATATCCATGATTAACTATAAAGAAGATGTATGACTCAGAATAGTCAAGATATGGAACCATCCCAGATACCCATGAATATATAATGGACAAAAGATATGAAATATATACATGCATTTCAATTTATATAATAGAGCTTTATTAGTCTGTTGGAAGAATGAAACTATGGCATCTACAGGGAAATGGATAGAACTGGAAATTACCTTGGCATGTAAAATAAGTCAGATTCAGATGCACAAATATCATGTGTTTTCTTTGACATGTAAAATATGCATTTAAAAACAATAAATCTAGCATGAAAATAATAAGGGGATTATAAGGGAAAAGGAATAGATCTAAATGGTAAGAAAGTAAGAAACAAGGTAGATTTGAAGAAGCTATACTACAGAAATATGTATATATATAATAGGAAAGTTAAATGGAGACTGTGTGTGTGTGTCTCTGTGTGTGTGTGCATGTACAGCAGGGGAGAAAACTGATGAAGGTGGAGGAATGAGAAGCAAATGGTAGTTGTCATGAACAAAGTACAATGAAATAAATGCACGAAAATGTCATAATGACATTTGATAGACATAATAACAATTTAATAGACTAAGTGAAAAAAATTAGAAATGATTAGGAGATATATTCCTGTATGAAAGAACACTATGAATGGTTTCCCTGGGAGTTTTGGTTTAAGTGATGTCAGAATTCAAATCCCAATCTTGGTAATGCTTAATTGTGAACACTTTAAATCTGACATTTGAACTTCAATTTTTGTTCTCCTATTTTGTACATAGTGTGGCCATACTCTAAATAAATAAATGTAACAAGATTGCTGTGAAGGTTAAATTTGGCTCTATGTGGAGTACTTAACATTGTCCATAGAAAGTGTGGATAATCTTTGATAAGTAGTCTTTCTTTTTACTTTATTATATTCAGATATGTCAGATAATCAGTGAGTCACTAAAGAGTTATATGAGTGAGAAATAGATGAAGTTCTAGTTTTAAATGACAAGACACTTTCACTGAATATTTTTTATTTAATTTTTTTATTTTTTATGTTTAGAGGCAATTAGTACTCATCCCTGTTCAGTGCATCCCCCCTCCCTCCCATACCTTCTTTCCCCTTAATCAATTCCTCCCACTCCCACCCTCCTGCCTGTATGCTTCTATAAATGTAAAAACAACTTCTTATCTAAAAATAAGCTTCATTATTGAAGAAAATAATGTGAAATAAGCCATTTGAAAATTTCTGAAATAGAAGTAAACATGTCCATTTTTAAATCAAAAATTAGTTTTCAATGCCATCTGATATTTGTTTAAAAGCATTTGTTAAAACTTTAAAAAAGTAAAGTAAATACAATTATGAGCACCTCTTCTCTGAAAATTATTTTCTGAATTGTGGAGAATTATTTTTAATCTCGAGATCTTTACCATTTGATTTAATTTTAAAGATATATTAAAGTTTAGTTATATCTATCATAAAATAATGATTCAAAAAATTTTCCCTATTTTAAGGCCATTTTGACTGGGAGTGACATTGCTTCACAAAAAAGTAAGATGGGGCCAAGGGCAGATTTATGCCTGTGTTGTATGACAGAAGAGAATGGGGTGCTTAGGACACAGGGTTCAGAATTGTACACCATTCTCTCTGAAACTCATAACAGACTAATGTCTACCCAGAGCAGCATACAATAGAGGCCTATAAGATACTCCCTAATCATGCCTGGTTATATGGAAATTCACCCTCATCTCATAAGGCTATGCACTTAACATACTAGCATGTGCAAAATATTATGAAATTCAATGTTTGTAGAATTTCATTCAACCCATTAGGCTTTTCTGGGTTTCATTCAGTGCAGCTGCTTATTCCTTTCCTGAATAGTTCTGGGGATAAGATGGAAAAGATAAATTTCTCCAGATTTGAAATAAAAAAAACCTTCACTTGACCATTTCAGTATCTTCTTGTTTTTATCTTTGGCAAGAATAGATAGTATAGCATTATTTACTTCATTCTTTGTGTGTGTTCATGTGCATGTGTGTGATATTTGAATGTAAAAAGATTTTTCAATCTAAAGTGTTTCTTATTTGGACAACTGCTAATAGTTACTTGTCTTTTCATATCATACTAATCAAAAACTTTGAAACATTGCTTTCAATCCACTTTTTTTTCAAAATTACATTATCTAAATAGAATTACCTTATTAGTAAATTAATCATAAATTTTCTAAAACGCTTTCTCCTTGAAAATAAAGTCCACAATTTTTTCTAAAATATCACAACTATATTTAATCTTTTCTGTCCACATTTCCAGTCTTAGTCTATTAAACTTTTTTCACATGCTATAGCTACATTGGCCTATTTCTTTTTCCTTAAAAGGATCTTCAGTCAGTTTTAATTCCCAAGTTCCTATAGTTGTCAGACTCTTTTGCTAAGATGAGTCTGAAGATAAGAAATCCTGCCTTCGTTATCTTTTGTTGTACTTCAAAAACCATGATAATGTCTGGCACATAGCAGATGGTAAATAAAGATGAATTAAATGAACCTATTTTCTGTACACTCTTCGTTTTTCCAGAGAGTGAAATAGAGAACACATAAAGAACAGGCTCAAACATTGTTCATAAGTTATAGTCCATTGTTACCTGAAAACCTCAATATACTTAATGTCCAAGTTAATAATTTTCTTCTATACATTTGAACCAGTCAACATAGGACATTGATTTAATGTGTTGCTGTTATATTATTCATGAATTAGTTATAAACTCAAAGACTATATAATTGTGCTAAGAAAATAATGAAAGATATCCAAGTGTAGGTGTTCCTAAGATTTTATTTTTACTCTTCAACAAGCTAAGACTAAGTTGAGCTAGGAAATAAAATAATTACAGGGGCTGGGGAGATGACTTAGCAGTTAAAGTGTTTGCTGTATGAGCAAGACGACCAGAGTTTGTATCCCTAGGACCATATGAAAATGTCATGTGGGCACAGAGGTCTATCATCCACAATTACAGCCTCAGAAGTCTGATACTGCGAATTACCAAAGCCAATTGTCTAGTCAGGTTAGCTGTGGGTTTGACTAAGAGATTCAGCCTTGAGAAATAAGGTGGGAGAGTAATAGAGGATCATTCCCAATATTAACTTTGAACATTCAAATGTGTATGCACACTCTCATAGCCATATACAAGTAAACTTGCACATGCAATTTGCACATAGCACAATACACTCACATATGAGGAAAACAGAGAAAGTAATTACAAATAAAAACAGATGCCATTCTGTCTCTAATTCTTTCTAGAAATCAAATATTGATGAATTTTTTGAAATCAATACAATAATCCCATTATGAGTAACATAAAAATATTTAAAATCCAAGCTTATAAAATATTATAAAAACATTACTTAGTACCATTTTTCAGGATTACTACAATCCTTTAATTCTTTTATATAATTGTATAATTTAATTTAATGTCCCCACTGATAGGAGAAATTAAATGGTTATTTACATTATTCAATTGTAAAAAATGGAGGCAACAGAAAGGTTAAATGGAATTTACAAGCCAAAATATATTTTATATGAAATGGCACTTTTACATTTAACATGTATTTATATAATTCATATTAATTCCAGACTTTGTCAAGAGGTAATTTATGCATATTGTCAGGTAATATTTCATGAAGAGTAGATAATTATCAGCCCCATTTAACTAATGAATTGAGTTAATGTTATAAAATGAATAGGCAAAGCTCATATAGGCAAAAGCAAAAGCTTCAGTCAGCTTTTCAGTGTCATCTGAATGTTCTTACCATATTTAAGTGGAATTGGTTCTTAAGTATATTGTGCTATGGTTGATCACTAAAGTTTATCCAAAATCACATATTGGAAAACATTTCTGGATTATTTCTACAAGAGAAACCTTTTGATATTGAGTAACAAAGATCTTTTTCTAAAATTTTTTTTATTTATTCAATTATGCGCGTGTGTGTGTGTGTGTGTGTGTGTGTGTGTGTGTGTAGAACCGCAGGCGAATTCGGGAACCACCATGTACCACCTCCACTTCCTTCTTGTTTACTCTGCCTTGGGCTTCACAGGCTCTGCCCTACCAGGACCAGAAACGCAGGCCATCCCAGCTTCAGCCCAGCTTCTACATGTGGGGTCTAGGATCCGAACTCAGGACCTTTTGCCTGCAAGGCAGAGGCTTAACCCCGAGCCACCTCTCCAGCCCCTAAAGATCTTTTAAAGAGCATTTAATTGTATTTTTTTGAATGACATATTTGTGTTGTAGGTTTTCGTGTGGCTTTACTGTATGTCCTTAGTTTTCTTTCTTTTCCACCCCTCCTTCACAATATTCTCTCCTCTCCCAGAGCCTTAAGCCATTCCCTAAATTACTCGTTATTTGACCTTTATACCACTTGTATTTTCTAAAAATCATTTAAAGTGGTTAATCATGGTGTGCTTTCAATATGCAGGTTCAGGTGATCTTATATGACTTGGATCTACAGCCCAAGTTATCTAAATCTTGTTGGTGTTTTGTCAAATCTCTTTCATGCTCCATGAGATTATCCAAGTCACACATGTATGTATATCTTTAGCCCTTAGTTAAGGCTATGTGGCTTCATTCTTGTTAGTAAATTTAAGGAACCTTTTTACAGGTAACTGATTTGGCTGGATGGTGGTTATTTTGTATACTTCTTTTGTTTGTTATTGCAATATGAATCAATATTTGAAGCCTTGGTGACCCTTTTCAATAATTAAGTTAATTTCAGGTACAGGAGATATGAGATAAAATGAACCACCAAAAAGAAAGAGCAAACCAACCTCCGTTTGGTGAGCAAGGGGACACTGAATCGTCCTCAGTGTACCTTCTTCTGGATGCTGGCTAAATAATGCATGTAAATACTTCACTGTTAGTTCTGGAAGGTTGTTGCATTTATTATAACATAATTTTGCCCCTTTAACTTTTGTTCATGTACCAGAACACAAGAAAGAAAAGCACATTTCAGGTGATGAAATCTTTTACTTCGCATGGCTGAATCTATACCTATCATCGAGTTGAGTCATTATTGAATGCATCCTCTGGCTCCCTTACTGAAAAGAAGGCAAGAAACTTGGATCGTGTTGTATACGAACATAATGTGTACCCTCCCATGTTTCCCTCTAGTTGACCTATATAAGATAAATGTGTAGGTAAACCCTATATATGAGGGTTTATTTTATGGACTGACCAGTGGTGGAAGCGGGGGAGGGCCTTAGAGACATTTCCGTCCATGAGAATCCCCCAATGTAGTCCTACCACAAATCCATCCAAATCCATCGTTGATCAGGGAGTCTAACTTCAGCAGCTAAGGAAAGGAAATACAGAGTTCAATACAAGGTGAGGCGGCTCATGGCCAAAAATACTCCACAGGCAGAGAACTGCTTGTGGCCTACCCCGCTCATATGGAAGTTCACTGCTTTTACCATTTAGAGTTCCCAAGAGAGGCTGTCTGGGAGGAGAAATAAATCCCAATCCCCACTAACACCAGATCCTGCTTACTGCATATGGGATATTACTCAGCAGGCACAGCTGCGCTTGCAATTTTATATAAACATCTGAGGCCTTTCCTCAATCAGAAGTCTCACTTGTTTTTTTTTTTTAATTTTCAATATCTACCCCTCACCCCCTGCTGCCCAATTCCAAATTCCCTCCACATATATGACCTTCAGAAACTGGGACAAATGTAAATAATGTTAATGGCATTTGGGCCAGGACTCAGGTTATCAACCACCTTAACCCTTCCCACAGCCCACACTGCCCCACACGCAATATGCCCGAGAGATATGTGAGCAGAGGCCAGGCTCGGCGAAGGCATACTTTTCATCATTACATGGCTTTTCCCCTGAATCCTAATGTAGGTAACTCCCCAGGCAGTTACCCAACGGACTTGGACCTAGTTTCGTCTCACCTGCCAATTGAGTGGGAGCGGATCCCATCACATCCACCCTGGAGTTTAACTGCACAATCAAAACTCTCCTCCCATTAGGTCTGAGGCCAAGTGGCATTGCCTGCCTTTCCCAAGGATACAGTCTTGATGGAAGAAAGAAGGGATGAGGATCCCATGTAACTGGGAGATGTACAAGGAACAGATCTGACACACTAACTTTTCATCAGAGAACCACTCCTTCTAAGAGATGGTGTGCTGGTATTTCAAGGTGTGAAATCTATGCAAAGTTCAACAGACTTTTTTTTGCCAGATTATTATCCAGTTTTCTCTTTCATTTGTAGCAGTTTCCTGATCTTCCTCTTTCATCCTCAGTAATGTGGTTCAGCGAAGTAAATCCCACCTTCAAACTATGTATTCAGCAAGACAGATATGCGGCACTGTCCAGGCAATCAGTATCTGGTATTCCATTTACCAAGTTACCATGATTCCGAGATTTTAGTGAAACCCACTGACAAGTGTGAATTTGGAAATTTTCTTTAGCTCTCTTCCGAGAAGACTCGTATTCTCATCTCATTTCTAGAATTACTGGAAACCATTTTTTTTTAAATCACTGTTAAAGTCATCCTGAGAATGGAGACAATGAGGAGGACAAAATCCTCAGACTTTGCAATGTAATGATGAAATAGGTCCTCTCCTTCCTGCCCTCTTCCCTCCCTCCTTTCCTCCTTTCTCTTCTCTTTCCACCCTGTACATCATTTCCTCTGAGCATATTTACTTTTTGTTTTTCTTCTCCTGTCAAAAGTTTTCAGAGATTTGGTACATATCTCACTTTCCAGCTGCCTGCTCTCCTTATATATTAATCACTCACATGCCGGGAAGGTCTTGCATTTTTTAGTCACATATGCTGCTTTTTGAAGTGACCTATCTCAGTGATTGGTCAGTGCATTGAGCTCTTACATACATGCAATGGCAGCTCTGAGGTCTTATTCAGGGAAATTTGCCTCAAATTCATTATTCCTTTGTCACTTAAGTCATTCCTGTAAAAATAAAGTCACTTTTGCTGGTTTCTGCCCTTTGACACCATCTTCTGACAGTAGGATTACCTATATGCCAGTGTTAGTGGTTAATTAACTTTATTTAACACAATTTAGAGGATTGGCTTGTTTCTATAAGTGGAGAATTTTCCAGAAATTCGTGGAATCTCTCTTCGGTCCTGTTGCTGTATGTATTATAGTTTATCAATACTCCAGAGCTTAAGCAGCTTGGGATGCATGCACCAATCATCCCTACCCATGCTGCTTTTCTCTGCCATCATGCTTACAGTTGGCAGATCATGTGACCATCACCTAATAGAACATATGTTACTTAGATGTTGCATATCTAGGATAAAAGAACGAGTCTTAAATATGTGCTTGAAGCTTTTCAGTGAGCTGAGATTGCAGCGTTCTAACTTGTAGATGTATCGAGTCTCATTATTTGCAAGTTTCAAGCTGGCAAAAGGAAGGGTTTCTGGCAGGACCTGTTTTCTGAGTAAAATGATCTCTCCAGGCTAAGCATGAAGCCATCTGTAACAGTTTAAATTGCTTCTTTAGTCACAAGGACAAAGAAAGAGCAGGAGTGGAACGGTTATTGTGAGCCCACGGGACTTGCTTTCACCTCCA
Organism: Typhlomys cinereus; assembly: GCA_023101885.1. NCBI lineage: Eukaryota > Metazoa > Chordata > Mammalia > Rodentia > Platacanthomyidae > Typhlomys > Typhlomys cinereus. Next base: position 1,977,718 of record JALPQD010000393.1, on the reverse strand, counting down.
GAGTACTCTTCTTGCCAGGAGTCTTTGCAGAGTTCCCTGGCTTGCTTGCATGCTTTCTGGTACTAGCAAAGTTCCATCCCTGAATTTTCTCTGACTAGGAACCAGAGCTTTCTATTTAATAGAAAAGCTTTCCCTGATGTTTGTTCAAAATTTTATGCAAGAAAATATCTCAGGTCATGTTTACTACAGGGCAAACTATCTGATATGTACTGAACCTTGAGGTTAAGTGAGTACTCTTGTATAGTATCCCCCAACCCTGATAGATTGGATAAAGTCTCCTCTAAATTCTTCCCAAAGCCTGGATTTGTACTAGGAGTCTAAATTATTAGTTTCAAACATTTCTATTCCTGGATGCTTCTCAGGAGATTTTAGACTTCGTCAGTTTAGAAAAATCGCACAGAGTAGCATATGACTTTTCCATTATCCCACATATTTGTTCATATTTTATATGCGAGATGTCAACACAAACTCATGTAGCCCCTCATCACTGCATGAAGGTGCCCTAAGGATTTGCTGTGCCTGAGGACATTTGCATACGTGCATTGAACTGTCCTGAACAATTTAGATTCTGTTTTGGAGTGTGTTGCCACGCACATGGGGAAAAAAAAAGCTGATCTAACACATTATGTTAAAATTAGTAAGATATATTTACCTATCATTTTTTTAAATAGCAAAAGTATTTAAGAATAGACTCCAGGACAAGATCCTTCTTCCTATGTAACTTAATACTATTTTTTCATGTCTTTTCCCAGAGAATATATATTGCAAATTATGTAATTCTCTTCCATCTTCCTTTCCAGAAAAAATCTGACACTTGAGACACATTTTTAATCTTAGGTTTGCATAGTGTACTTATCATTCTGGGTAACCCTGCCTCCAAACTGTCAACACTCTGCTGTCTGTCCTTATCTCTGTAGTAGTTATCATGACTAATGTCTATGGGTCATCACCCACAGAACAGGAAGTAACAAGAAGAGGTGGGCAAATGCTTCAGACAGACTTCCTTAAATTGATGGCTACTAAAACTTGTGATTATGTATGTTTTCAACTTTTTAGAATCCTGCTGCTTTGAATATTTATGGATTCCATTTGCTTAGTCAAGTTCTGAGGCTTACTTAATTTACAAATTTCCCTGGATGCATGGGGTCATATCTCCATAGGGTATATCTCTATTTCTTTAGCCTAACAAACTTAATTGCTTACTTTTTCTCCTCCCCAAAATCATTAGCATATTGAGAGTCCAATTCAAAATGAAGCAATAAAAAATAATGAAAATCTTCCAAACAATAGGAAAAGGTAATGTTTTAAAATTTCATAAGTTCTTTAATTTTTACCACATCTGCATAAATAAGAGTGGGTCATAGTACTTCTTTTGACTTACAAATTCATGCTAGAATCTTTCTTTTGACTTCATTAGCTGATAATCTTAACGTTTCAATGAAACCACATACAAATAGTACAGGAAGAAAGGAAAAAGGAAACATATGCTACTTAGAATTTGCTAAAATTAAGATAAAAAATTAAGATCCCACTGAAAAAGTCTATAACTGACCAAAAGTCTATAATTTGACCAAAAATTCTGTATTTGGCTAAACTAGTATTTAATTGTAAAAGCATACTTTAGGCAAACATATTCAGATATGCAAGGTAAGAACACATTGCCTATTATACTTTTCAAGAAACTATATTTACATATTTCATAAGTATCATAAAAGAATTGATAAAAAATATATTCTCAAAAATAAAATGAGCATTCAAAAGAAAATCTCAAGGTGCTACCTAAGTAGTACCAGAAACATCATCTGTGAATATATCCAACCTAGAGACTTGTGTTTTTTATTGTGTGTGTGTGTGTTTGTGTGTGTGTGTGTGTGTGTGTGATGGGTGTGGGAAGATAATAGGAAAAATATTCTTGCTATTTGATTCCTTGTGTATTTCATTTTTGACAAATGAGTGATTAGTTGCAATCATACATCACTGAAGGTCAATGCTATTTTTTCTTTCAATTAATCATTCCCACTTTACCTTTGAACATTAGATACTTACCCTAGTCTGATTCAGTTAGGGTAAGCATTCCATTTACTTCCAGTCTTTCATGTGCTGGAATGGCAAGTACAAGTCACCATACTTGGGCAGTATCTTGCTGATTTGAGGATATCTTGCTGGTCTACAGATGATTGCTCTTATTATCACTGTATCCTCAGATTGGGAAAGAGATACTCATATGTAGAATATATAGTCCTCCTTTTATAAGGATGCTATCTCATCATCAAAGCTCCATCCTCACAACATTATCTAACCTACTTCACAAAAGCTTTTGCTTTATATGACTAAATTTAGACATTAGAGCTTTGATGTGGCTTGAATATGAAATGCCCCCATAGACTCATCCATATGAACTGTTGGTTCCTAGATGGTGGTAATGTTCAGGAAAGTTGTGGAAACTTGATGTGGTGGAGTCTTGTTAGAGGAAGTGAATCCGTGGAGGTGGATCTTTATAACCCTGTCTCTACTTCCTGTTCATGCGTTGCTTCCTGACTTATTCAACATGACCGGCTGCCTCTTGCTCTTGCCTCCTGCTTCCCTGTCTTCCTTGTCATGATGGAACTTTAAGCCAATATAAACCCTTCCTGCTTTAAAGTATTTCCTGTCAGTTATTTGGTCATGACAACAGGAAAAGCAACAAATATCAGCCTTAACATTTGAATTTGTTATGTATGTTGAGCCACAAGTATCTAGCACATAATAATGCTTTTATATGATTTTATAGAGTTCTGTTTTCCTTATTAAGAGATCCCAATTTTATTATTATTAATGTTTTCATTATTTTCCATTTTCATGTATTTGTGTATGTGTATATGCAAGTCTTCATGTGGTAGTTGCCTGTATGTGTGTGTTTTCATGTACATGTAAATGCATGTACTTGTGGAAGGTTAAGATTGATATTAGGATTATTCTTGTACTTTTTTGATTTGATCTTTGGTCCGTTGCTTGTATTGCAAGTGTTCAACCACTGAGCCATCTCTTCGGACTAGTGACCCCATTTTTCTACTTTTTTATTGATGTTTGTTCTTTGATAATTTCATAATACATACCTATATACATACACTCCCCCCCACATATATGTAATATATTCTGATTATTTTCCTTTTACCTCTCTTTACCTTCTTCTCTTCTCTCTGCCAACCAACCTGCTTTCCCTACTACTCCTCCTCCTGCATTCATTTTGCTTCATTTTGTGTCTCAACTGTCTTAATCAGGGATTTTTGTGTGATCCTGGGCTTGGGGCTATCTCTTAAAGCCTGGTTGACTCCCCATGTGTGCACAAGTAGATATTTGTCTCCCACCTGAATCTATGAGCTGCCCATTATTTATCAGTACCTTGTATGGTCCTGTAGGTTTTTTTCTCAGTTCATAGTTCACAACTGATCAAACAATACTCAGCATGAATTTGACAGATCACCTAAAAATCCCTTACATATTTCCTGATGTCTTCACTTAAGTCAGTCTATGTAAAATCCTACATGGTCAGTGCTTGTTCCATTCATTGAACCTCATTGGTTGACTTTGCATTCCTGTCTTCATGTACTATATGGCTTCCATAGGGTCACAGGATAATTCTGGAATCTCAGGCACTTGGCTAGGGGCCATTTTACACTCTGGACTTCAATTAGTCAACAAAACACATTCTTTTCCAAAAACTTTATCATAAGTATAGAATCACAGTAGAAGAATTTGTGGTTTAATATAAACAGACATAATGCCATCTTTCAGTGCACCTGACTGATCATCATCAAAATCCATTCATGCATGTATTCCTCAGATTTTCTTAGATATACATTAGCAAATGTTATTATAAAATCTTTGACCTATTCTCTGTTGTTTTTTTTTTTTTTCCTAGCTAGGGTGTATGACAAATACTTTTATACTCTGGCATAGTCTAGGATTTGACTCCTTTAGTAGATAGTCCTGAAGGCAGTGAGAAGTATTAATAAAGACAAGAAGTCTTCCTCTAAGCACAACTAATGAAAACTCTTGATGAAAAAGAGACAGTTGCCTGAGACCTGGGCTGGTGGCTGTGGTTGGCAGTGGTGGTTAAATGGGATTAAGAAAAAAATGTTTCTCAGACCTGATGATCTATCTCCCCAAATGTTCTTATTCCAGGTCTAAGGGTCACATTCCTGTTTAACCAGTGCCTCTGCTCACTAGGAAGATTTGGTAAGTCAGGTATTAAACTACCCTTGCACTTTAGCTTATTGCATATTCAGATTTGGGGTTTTAGCTTTAGCCATTGTGGTAGCTGAACAAATAGTTGCCCCCATATTTGTTACTTGACATGGTAAAGGGGATTTTGCTGGTAAATTAAAGATCTGGGATATAGATCAGTGTATAAGAGTAAGTGATCTCTAGACACTGGAAATGGAAGGGAACAACTGTCTTCTTGGCCCACCAGAAGGAGCATGGATGATCCTGTTGATATACTTCACTTTTAGCATAGAAAGACCTTTGGTGCCCAGGTGTGTAAGAAAGAATGTATCAGTGCTATTTTTAATAAACTGCAGCTTCAGGGATTTTTTTTCCTAAAGGTTTGAAATAAAATAACGGCCATGCAGGAATTATGTGAAAGACAGCATGGAAGATTTATGCTTTGACGTAAGTATTTTAAATTGGTGAAATGATGCTTCTTAGCCTTCTTACTCCATTTTGACATCTTCACAGGGCAAGAAGAGATGATTATCTGCTCCTCACCAGTTTATTATTTCTTTCATTGTTATAGTGATTATACCAAAGCCTGTCCTCCCCTGGTACTTTACTCCAGACCACTACTGTGATATTTTAAGTAGTCTTGTGTGAGGCATGACCCATTTTCACCGGACCATTAAATAAACCTTGTATTCCTCCAGCCCGTTCTGAAGACTTTTCATTTTCTTAAGACTCCTCCTAGGACCAACTGTATACCATCCTCTAATGCCTTTTAAAAATGTAATTTACTATGTATTGTTTAAGCTGACTGTATTAAGAAGCACAATTACTAAGAGGGTAGAGGTAGCAGAACATTCCCACTACTCTAAGCAGTAAAAATGGAAGAACCTAAGGTGTGTGCATGGGGATGTTTCCACAAAGCATCTTCTGGTCATGATAGGGCTGCACATCCAAGAATTCACTGCAGCCATGTCCACTTCTATGAGACCTACACAACAGTATTTGGTTTATCAACATTTCACCATGAAAGGGGATGATTTCAGGAGACATTATAACTGAGAAGTCATTAAAGATTAATGCCAGACGGGAGAAGGAGAGCTGCTTTCCTCAGTGATTTACCCAGTGCATAGTCACTCGTGCCCCAGCAAATAACTAGGCACTTGTCACTTCAGGTAAATGAAGCTCATAGGTAACACACAGAGAAAAACGTGAAAATAAGAGGGATACTGGTTGCAAAGGGGAAAGTATATATTGGAAAAGAAGTGAGGGATGATATGAAATAATAAGCAGAGAAAATTGCTTAAATTCATTGTATTTGTGCATGAACAATGCCTAAAAAGTCTATGGAGTTCAATGGAAGCCAGGAATGTTCAAGATGGGCCAGTCAGTGACAACTTAGAACAAGTGTGGAATGAAATTGGTCCATCTCTTTCTTCCCATTACCCATATCTCCTGGGGGCTTCCTGTTGGGCAATTTCAACCAAAATCAAGCCAATCACTGATGCTAAAATTTATATTCAATAAAAATCAACCTTGCAGGGAACAGAGAAAAACAGTATATAGAGAAATGACCAGGTGCATAAATAGACTAGTACAAACATAGATGTATCATTTAGGATCCTTTTAATCAAAGAAATGAAATAAATCCAAGTAAATATGGTGCCATCGAGTAAAAGGCCGTGACTGAATGCAGAAATGCAAAGAAAGCATGATGCAAAGACCTTGATGCTTCATTTAAGCAGTAGTCAATTCTGCTAAAAACCTTGAAGGTATTCATAAATGGTATCTAAAATTATGTATGTGAAATAGAGAAAGAAAAATCAGAAAAACATTACAAGGCACAAGGAAAATATATTTTAATCATTCCTAATTCCATTACACATGGGAAAATAACATTAATGGTATTTTAATTTGTTCCTATTTTCTTGTCATCTATCATGGATGCATACATGAATGTGTGCATACTTATATATACACATTTATTCATTTACAGAACTTTAAATGTAGTTTTCTCAGATTTGAAACAGTGCTAAATATTGTGTTTTATATTGTTCTGTGATATATTCAAATATTTTCATGTTTGTCATAATACAAGCATTTATTTTCTATTTCTGTTATATGTAGTTTTCTTCCAAATTGAAATATTCTGTTCTAGAGGCCAGAGGGTGATTCATAAAACTTGGGAAGCTAGTGAAACCTGGAGGCCAGAAGGGAGATGAAGTCTACAGAATTCAGGAAGTTAGATGGCTTAGCAAGCCTCTGCCCAAGGATGTGTAAGTAGTGAACAAGTGCTGGACAAAGAAACTTTCTCTGGTGGGGCTGCCCACAGGGAGAGAGGGAGGTCCAGAGAACCACTTTCTGCCATGTGCCGCCTGTGTTCAACTGATCTTTTCCATGCTGCCTTTGAGACACACATGCTTCTTTAATAATATCTCATCCACTTACCTTTAAGCAATCGCAATAATCTAGTTATCAAGCTAGACTTGGGTAGAATCATGTTTTTAAACTTTATGTGTGTGTGTGTGTGTGTGTGTTTGTGAGCACACATATGTATGTATCATATGTATATGTATCAGAGGGCACTGTGTGTCCCTGTGGAGGATCAAGGGTGACTTGGGAATCATCTTGGATTGCTTCCATCTCTTTTTTTGCTTTGCTTTGGAATTTCCAAAGCTCTGCTCACCAGGGCCGAAAGTGCAGGTCATCACCAGCCATTTCCATCTCGTGGTTTTACACGGGACCTGTGATCTGAACTCAGGACTTTTCTGCTTGCGAGGCAGAGTCTTAACTCCTTAGCTATCTCTCCAGCCTTGGAATCATTTTTGTGGTCTGTTATTTGTGTCCCATCTGTAGTAAATAGGTATTTGTGTATGTCATGTAATGTACTTTGTGTCTGTATGTATACATGTGTATATATCAATATGCAACATAAATCATGTAGTAAGTCAATTTGAAATGAAATATTTGTGCTGATTTTATTGTTTCCTTAGGACAAAATCAAAATGAGTTTCCAGGTCCTTATGATCCATGAAGTCATTTTCACACACAGCTGTATGCCACCCCAAGAGAGATGACATGCCCAGCGACCTTGCCTGGTAGGTGGTACAGAGAAATCTGATGGAACAGCAAAGGGTCAATGAGCCATTAAGCTTCATTAAGGGACAGGTGGACCACAGCAATTGAGGGTTTTCATCTACAAATTCCTTGGGCATGCATACTATAATAAAATTTATTATATATGTATATATATTTTCCAGTAATGTCAGATGCCAGCTTGAATGATTTGTGAGAGGAGCTTTTGGACATCCTTGTGGGGGATTATCTTGATCAGATTAATCCAGGTGGCTTCCCACCTCACTTCATTGTAGGTGGCACCATTGCCTGGAGTGGTATTCTGGGCTGATGAGAAAGAGAAAGTATGCTGAGTACTAGCATGCACTTACTTATATTTTCTGTTTCTTTTCAGCACTGTTTATATTTTCTGTTTCTTTATTGCCCTGTGATATGACTAGTTGCCTCTAGCACCTGTTGTTAAGACTTCCCCTGAAGTGATGGATTGTCACCTTGAAATGTGAACCATTGTTCGCATTTGTTTTGGTCAGAGTATTTTTATCACAGCACTGCTATTTTTACTTCCTACAAGTTTCTCCTGTTTCCGTCTTGTGCTGACATGAGTACATGATCCAAACAATGGTGTCACAGTTACTCTGCACACTGCTGATGAGTTCGTAGCCAAACAGCTTATGGGATAATGAGAGGCTTCTTTCTTGGTTGTGGTTCTCTGGCCATTTCTCTTAGTGGAATCTGGAAGGACAGCTCCTATCACCCGGGGCTCAGGGAACTGGCCACACCATATTTACCTAGCTGCTGAGAGAGGGACAATCTTTACTTGCCAGACTGGCATGTTTGATCAAATATAAGAAAGAATGCCAACTTGTTGAGCTTTCTCCAACTTGTTCACCTGCCCAGAGACTAGTCCCATCTACAATGGATTGGACCTTCTTCACTTAGATAATGTCCTGCAGGCTTGCTCAAGTCCTGACTCAATTACTAATTTTTCACTACTGTGCCCAGAGCTCAAGACTTCAGTTGTCAAATTGACAACTGTCAAGTTATATCAAATGTGACATTCCATTCCTTGCCAATTTAACACAACATATCATTTTAAAACAGTAGCTATTTAATTCTTGTCCCCCCCCGGTCCGGTGATGTAAAATATTATCAATTTTATTAATTCTCAGTGTCTGATATTAAAAGTTCTCATAATCCAACTTTAGAATGTTCAGATATTAAAAGTTCAACTCCAACATTTTAAAAATCCCAAATCTCTTAACTGTAGATCCTGTCAAATAAAAATAAATTAAATACTTGAGCACAAAATAAACATTAGAATGAAAGCATCCTGACATAATAAGAAATTATCAACTCAAAATTAACAGATCAAAGGCTAGCAAAGTACATACTACATCCTGTAATTCAACATCAATTTTCTGTTGCTAAAATTGCACAAGCAGCTTTTTTTCTCTTTTTCTGGACCAGGTGGAATCTTCATTTGCAGCTGTCCTCAGCACACACCCAATGGTTTCGTTGTCACCAGCATTCTGCATTCTTCTCTGCAGCCGTAAGTTCGCTTTCCTTTGCAGGAACTTCAAACCTGTCATGTAGTGACAAGCCTCAATGCGCTTCAAGAACCACTTCAGCGTGCATCAAAAACAGCATATCTGGACAATGCTGCCAAGTTTTACAGAGAGGTTCAGATGTACCTTGTTCACTTAAACCAAAGCTGTATCAACTACTGTGCTTGACCCTGGAAAAGCTCTTCTTTATGCAGTCAAAACTTTTGAAGACCAAGAAACTGCTTCACCTGGAATCTAGGTTTTGAAGTAATGGAATCTCCACATGGTAGTATTCATTTCTTCCACCGTTCCAGTGCAAAGTCAAAGTTTTTCTTAAATGATGTTCATTTCTCTAATAGCCACAGCATTTCTGTTGTTGCCCTTTTTCTCATCCAGAGCTTCAAGGCTACCAACGCAGCTCTCCTCTAAAAAGCAAGTCACTCCATCATCTTTAAATTCAACACACAAAAGTTTTTGTTTCCTTTATCACAATCTGGTCCCAATCTATAATGTTCTTGGCATTTCTAATTTTCAAATAGCCCATTAAACACTGTTCATGGTTTTTGTAATTCACAGTCTCAAAATGTTCAGACATTTCCATATTTTTCCAAAAAAACCCCCATTTATGTCCACAAAAGTCACAGAGCCAAATTTATCATTAACATCTCACTTTCCTGGTACCCAATTCTGTACAGTTACTCTGTATTCTGCTGACTCATTCATTATCCAATAGCTTAAATGTTAACTTGATTGTTTTTCTTGATTCATGGTAACCCTTGATTAAACTACTGTTACCTCCTATTTATTTTGCTTTAACAATTATATTATGATTAGAGTTATTACAACATTAGTTTAATACATTTACCCATGTCAGGCTGTATAATTGTTATAGTTTAGTTCCAGAATGCCCCCTCCAAAAAATGGTTAAAAACTCAGTTAACAATAATTTTTCAGAAATGTGTAACTCATGACAGATCTGAGATAAACACTAAAGTAATACATTGGTGATTTCATAATTTGATGGTACATTGAAATGTGATAGAAACTTGTTACGTGGGATCTATTTAAAGGAAGTATGTCCAAGAGGTGTCTTATACCTTCCTATACCTGTTGCTGGATCCTTCATCTCTCTTGGTTTGCCTCCTGTCTTCCATGTAGTAAGTTATGTGATCTCTATCATGATGTTCTATTCCAACAGAGGCACCTAGCAAGGGCACTAGCCAATCATGACCTGACAGCTTGTGCCTAAATATATCTCTCTTTAAATTGATCTCAGTCCTTTTGATGAAGCAATGGAAAACTAATACAAGAATTTCTCTTTAATTATGTGTTTAACTTTACTTTGTAAGTTGTCAGGAACAAACTACTAAAAAGTGCATTTTAACATGTAGTGTACTTTTTTGTATTTTGCCAATTAATCATTAAAACTAAGTGAATAAGAGTTAAATATTTTATTTCCCTTTTATAAATAAGTATACATGATTCAAGAACCATGCTGATTCATTTGTTCATGTGTTTTTAAGTAAGCGTTATTAATTTCTCATGGATTTCTTCATGACCTTGCCCAACATTGCAGCAAAGATGTAGCAACACTAGTATTTGAACTCAAACACCACACATTCCATTGACTGTTGAAATAAACCTTAGACCCCTCAAAACTTGCCAGTCACCTATATCACTGCCATCTGAATTAATCCTGACTCTTCACCAACTTTAAGCTAGATTACTCATGAGCTATCCCAGACAAATGAGAATCTAACACTTTTGTCCTCATGATTCCACAACATTTTTAGGCTCTGTGATTCACACAATGCTTCAATGACTCATTTAAAACAAGAATTATTTTTGGATCTATACTTCATACTTCACCTAGATAGCATACAGTAAATCATATGTGGGGATTTCATAAAACAATCTGTGCAAGAATGTTGTTATATTATGTTCGAAGAGAGTAAGGCAAAGGGTCATGCAAAATCTGAGAAGAATTCCAAGTGAATGGGACAAGTGGAGAAGCTCCTAGAATATCTGAAGGACAATGAAAAGTGTGTCAGGTAAAGGAGAGTTCTGTGGCCATATACAGAACCAAAAGGGATCTTGACTCCATTGTCAGAACTTGGTTTTCACTTTTATATGTGAAACTTTGTTAAGTTTTGGGCAGAATAGTGACCATAATCTGTCTTTAACTTTAAAAGATGTTGATGGAAAAAATTGGGAATATTTCTTCCAACATGTGATTTTCCTTACACATTTGGGACTTTCACAAACTTCTTACATTTAATACAACTATCATGAAATGGTTGGTGATTTACTCAAGTTGTCTTTTCTCATTTAAAAAAAATTATTGGATCAAATTTTGTGCATCTTTACATGTCCCCCAGACCTATAAAACAAGATATTGTACTCACTGAGCTAATGATACCTTCGCTTAAATTTTTTGGCCCTTGTTGTTGTCAGTCAACTAAAGTTATGGCTAGCAAAAATGCACATATATTTATCTACTCTTATTTGTGAAATAGTGTATTATACATATGAAATATGTGTTGCATATACATTACATTAACAAATATGCTTTTACCATAAATATATAATAATGGTACATGGTAATGATCATAGTCAGCACTGTGGTAGTTAAAGAAATAGAAAAGAACTTCAGAAATCTAATTAGGAGCACTTTTGGAATGGGAATCCTGCATAACTTTTATGATTTTCTAACAACAGGAAAAAAAATCTTTACAGAAGAGACCCTGTCAAAAAGCATATGAAAAACTCTTTCACTAATGTGGTAATGAAATCTAGAATGATAATGGTGACTTAATTTGGCATTGGGCATCCTACCAGTTCACCATGGTTCTTCATTTTCCAAAATCTACTCTCTCATACACCACTTTGCCAGTCAGGTTTGAGCAGAATGTGACTTTAGCTCTTATCATGGTCAATTTGACCAGGATTAGGTACCTAAGGAGGGGTCAATAATAATCTCTGCCTAACATTTAGAATAAAGACCAAATTTAGAAAATTGTGATTTATCTGCCTTATATACAAATGCAATAAATTTACTGTGCTGAGAGACAAGGCAGTTGGAGACAGTATCATGCAGGAGAGCCAAGAACAGCAAGTAATTTGGATGCTTTAATATTTCCTGTTTTTAGAAACTTTGGAGTCATTGATTTATTCAAAGAAGATTTTCATAACCTTATACTGAATCATTATGTTTTACTTAAGCTAACTGAGGCTGGTAACTGTTACTTATTGTCAGTAGGACTTGTCAATTTTAGGTTAACCCATTTAGGACATTACTAGGACCAATAATATTGATTTAGTCACAGATATGGTATTCAGATTTGCATTAAACATTAGTAAAAGCTAAGTAGATTAATTTAATACACCATTTCAAGAGGTAATTTCAAATACCGGTAGTGAATAAATTTCAATAATAGTACGGATTATCAACAAAGACATCTTAGTTGTTGTCCACCTTGTTTTCTGGAAAGCATTTTATTAGGATATTCTTATTGCATGAAGAAAGTTTAAAATATTATATTTTAATGTAATCATTTTAAACAATGAAATTTAAACAAAATTATTTGCATTTAGGTGGAAAAATAAGAGGAAATCATCAAGATGTTAATTTTTTATAAAGCACTGTTATACAAATGGATTAGAATACATAGTAGAGTAAGAATGTGAACCCTTTTATACCTTTTAACATCTAGTAAATTAAAGCTCTCAAATTCAGTGAACTACCAGTATTTGGAATACTAAATAAGTTGCAAACAAATGGTTTGCTCCACAAAATCAGAGGTATTTTGTTCTGTAGTTACAGAGTTATAAGCAGTTTCTATGTAGGGTTTTGTCTAGACTTATAAAACCTTTCAATAAAACCTTGGAGACATTCAATTGCTTTCCATCTCATGGAAAAAGCTGCTGAACCCAAGGCAGACTACTTGTTACATTAGACTGTTTCTGAGTTTGTTGCCTTGATTTTATAGCATAATCTGCATAAAAGAAAACTAAAAACTCTTATAGCTGATATGGTGAGCACTGTCTAGATGATTTGTGTTGAGAAAGGTTTTTTCTTTATCAATGATGAAAGTAAGTTAAATAAAAATGCCACTCCGGAGCACAGACAGAATATGGCATGTATTAATTCATTTTGTGGTAGCACCTTTATAACAAGAAGTAAAATTTTAATTGCAGTAATATTGAAAACATGCCTGTAAGACTGTCAGTCTCTCTGTATTTTAGAATAATATGTTCTTGAAATCAGTATAAAACTTTTGTACTGAAATTCTTGAAGTAAAAGTGAATTATAAACGCCCAAAATTGGTGTGCTGGCAGGCACTAGGAATTCCATTTCTGGAAAGTGGAGGCAGGGGATCAGGAGTTCAAATTCAGCTGGACTCTATTAAGAGATCTCAGGTCGAAAACCCACAAGCAGTATCCCAGACTGAAAACAAGCCACAGGACACCATCCAAAGCAACCTACACTGCACCAAATCAAACCAAACCATATCACACCACATCAGAACAAACCAAATCAAATCAAACCAAACTATATCAAAACAATCCACAGGAAGCCACATCATATCATACCAAATCACAGCAAACAGTTCATTGTAAAAGATTTTTCCACTTTCCTGTTCACTTATTACTTTTAATTTTAAAAATTAACTTATTATTATTTGCTTGTGTACATGTGTGTGTGTGTGTGTGTGTGTGTGTGTGTGTGTGTGTGTACATTCATGTGCAGAAGTCAGAGGACAACTATGGAATCAGGTTTCTGTGCACTTTTGTTTGGGTTCTGGAAATAAAAGTCAGTCCCGGGTTTGAGGCAAGTTTTCTTTGCTACTGAGCTGTCTCACAGGCCCCTGAACTTCCTGATTTTACTTTGCTACAGAACTCACATTATCAAGTGCTCAGGTACCAGGGTAGACTAATAGGCTTCTTTGTAAGTGTCTGGTTGATGGAGATCAGAGTTTAAATAATTGTCTTTGCTTCCTTTTTTGATACCTAGTCTTTGGAGTGAGCACAGAACAGTTTACAGTATTTCTTAAGTGAGCCTTCGTATAAGGAGTGAAAACATCAATTTTTAAAGAAGAAAAGATCTCAAACCAAGAGGCTGTGAGTGTTAGCAAAGAATTTTCTGATTTGGTCATAGGCCTCTATTGAATCAGAAAATAAAAATTACAAATTTGGAAACTACAAATAGGGAACTCAGCAGGTTTGACCACTGGTCTCAAGCATGGTAACCAGAGTTCTCTCCTCAGAAGTCCACATGGTGAGAGAGTCAATCAACTTTCCAAAGTTGTCTTCTGACCTCTACCTATATTTCTTTTTTTTTATTATTATTTATTATGTATTCAATTGTGCGTATATGTGTGCGTGTATGTGTATGTATGTGTGTGTATGTAGAACCACCGGGGAATTTGGGAACCACCATGGACTACCTCCACCTCCTCCTTGTTTACTCTACCCCAGGATTCACAGGCTCCGCCCTACCAGGACCAGAAACGCAGGCCGCCCCAGCTTCTGCCTGGCATCTATACGTGGGGTCTAGGATCCGAACTCAGGACCTTCCGCCTGCAAGGCAGAGGCTTAACCCCTGAGCCACCTCTCCAGCCCCTCTACTTGTATTTCATAGCATGAATATGCTTCTTTCTCTCTCTCTCTCTTTATGTCTCTCTATCTCTCTCTTATAAAATGAATAAAATACTAACAAAAAATCTGAGCCTCCATGATCAGAAGTGTCAGTAGAAAGCTTAAAGGAAAGCTTCAAATAGGACTAGTGATTATAGCTCAGTGGCACAGTGCTTACCAACAAAGCATGAAGCCCTGATTTAAATCCCCCAAAAGATGAAAAAAAACTAACAGGTAAAACCAAACAAGCATCTCAAAATAGATCACAGACTGGAATATGAAATGCGAAGCTATTAGAGTATTACAGCTAGGTATGGTGGCACGGGACAGAAATCTCAGCACTTGGAAGGCTGAGTGAGGTTAAGAGGATCAATTTGTCTTGGACCAAAGAGGGCTACATAATGAGACCTTGTCTCAAAAATAAAAATAAAGCAACAGTAAACAAACAAACTAAAACCAAAACAAGCAAAAATAGCAGGACATTTATGTAAAATGAGTAAAAAGATTTGTTTCCAAGTCTTGGATGAAGGCAGGAATGGAAGGAAGCAGAAATGGGAATTTACTATCTTAATCCAGATAATTTTCCCAAGCAAGTGCCTGCAGACAGACAGGACAAGAAAGAACTGTGCTTTTCTCCTTACCAGGAATGCTCAGACAGATTGCTGGGATCACACAAGGTTGTGCAGACCAATTGTTATTTGTCTGGAAATCTGACTGTGTTTTTAGCCCTTGTTGCCTATTTGCCCTGAGGGTACAAATAATTTCTGAGGAAAACTTCTAAAGTCACAGATGCATTTTAAAGAAATGAATTTTTTTCTCTTTTGCATTCCAAAAGCTATGGGGAATTATATATTTGTATAAGTATACATGTGGATATACATGTGCTGAGATTCACTTATCACTACACTTAGAATATTATATGTTGGACATGTAAGGTTCAAGAGCATCTATCATGTTGTATAATGTAGACAATAGATGATGAGCTAAATACTTAAGATCAGTATAGACAGGGTGAAGTAACAAGTAATCTTGAAATTTTAGAGATTATTTTGTTTGTCTATTTGTTTGTTTGTTTTGGGATAGAGTCTCACTAGGCTGTCCAGACTCTTTATAAATTAAAAATAAGAGGAGCAAATGCAATGTTCTATTGAAATATCCTTGTAAAAGAGAGTTTATCAGAGTTAATTTATTTTTTGACATTCAATGTAATAAATAATTATTTGATCTTTATTTATTTAAATCTTATTGTTACCTGGTTGACTCTCTAAGAGTCTGTATCTTGTGTTTGGAGTTGAAGATTGAAACCTAAACATGTATAGAGGATTAAGGTAGAGTTTATTAGAAGACAGAAAGAACAGAACTCATGGACTCTGGAGGTGGAGTACCATGAGGGACTAGGACACCCTGGAGAACTCAAGGACTCCAGGCATAGATCCCATGAAGGGCAAGGAGCTGGAAAAAAAATGTTAGTTAGCTCACATTAGGGCCCAACCCAGTTGATCTTCTGCACATCTCAAGGCTGGGCTTTTTTGTAAAGGAGAACTAATCTCCATATCCTTTCATAAACAAAGGGTTGGGGAAGTTTACTGCCTTATCTCTTGTGAAGGACTGAAGTCAGTTCCTCCCCATCTGCAGGGATGTTCCTGCAGGGTAATCCTGACAGTGGGGGATGGCTTTCCAAAACTTTCAGAGACTTCCCCAGCATGGCTGCTTTAGACCTGCCTAATTATGGTGTTGATTTTTTTTTTAATTTCATAGTCTTTAATCTGTGAGTGTTTTTAGAGTTCAGGCTCAAACATTTAATTTTCTACCTTTGCCATTTATTTCAAGATATAATTTTCCATCTTTCATTTACTAGGACATAGCAAGTAGAGGCACTTAGACAGTGCTTCCGGATTGTGATTCTGTGTTTCCTTATACTCTTTGGGTACTGTACAAGTAGGTTCTTATCTCCTCTGTGGAGTTTTTTCTTTCTTCTTCTTTTTTTTTATTTCTGTCCTTTAAAAACATCATTTGTGATCTGAGGATGTGGCTTAGTGGTAGAGGTTTTGTAGACATAGATATCATTAAGTAAAACTAGACAATGTCAATAACACTTAACAATATTGGGGCAACTTGAAAATATTCTAGGAATTTTAAAAGTTCTTATTATTTATTCTGACCCAAAGCCAAACATTAGTGACTATCAAAAGTAGTATCTTAAACACTTTTTGACTTTTATTTATACCTCTTAACAAAATCTTCACAAAGATCATGACTAGCCACTGTTAGATGTTAGGATGTTAAACACTAAAGGCTCAAGCTGCGCCCCCCCCATGAACTGTTCAGACAAAGAACCCTTGGCAGTTCCCAGTCTACTTAGATAAGGCAGCTCTCAAGGACAGCTCCACAGCCCCAGTTCACCTGCAAGTAAGATAAACTGACACTATTCCTTCAAGGACTTTCACCCACCCTGGGGTGAGCCCCCCTTCCCATCCCAGTACTTTTCCAGCTACATGCTTCTGGCTTATAGTCCACATACTCCTGGTCACATGACCTTGCCCTATAAGAGACCTCAGAACTAGATCTCTCTCTCTCTCTCTCTCTGCCTCTTTGCTTCTCTGTCTGTTTCTGAGATATCCATGCTGTTTGACTATTTTGTCCTCCTGCCAATTTTATTTGAGTAAAAAAATTGTAGTTATAATTGTCAGCTCAGAGAATAAGTGAAACACTATTTTCTCAGGCAACAAATCCAATTCTAGCAAAACAACCTTGCTAGGAATATGTACAACAATGAGGCCATATAGATAGTACAAACAATGAGCCCATATAGATAACAAGGTCTTTGAATTTAAATCTTTAAGTCTGGAAATGAATTTTACTTTTGTAAAATAAGCAGAAACCAGTTAAAATTCCTAAGAATCTGGAGGATTTGATATTAAATGGGCTTCATTCTAGTGTCTGAATTAAATGATGCCATGATTTTTATGAGCAAAATTTTGTATTAATATATTCTAGGTTTTCAGGATTGAAGTTTAGTGGCACTTGCAAATAATGTCCATTCCTCAAACAATAAATGTTGGGCCCGCCCAGGATTTGCCCCAAGGCATGGCCAAGCACATGAGACTAAAAATGGCGCTGAGGGCTAGTGTCCTGGGTGTAACCTTGATCACATTACAGAGAGCCCTAATTGGCTTTTAGGTACTGACCTGCCTTCTATGTTGAGTGACATTGGACTTGACCACTAGCACTTGAAGGATGTGTTGACCTTTGACACAATTGGGTGCCCCGTTTGGTGCCTTATGGTCCTTTGTCTATATAAGCTGTTTTGTTCACCCCAATAAACTGAGATTTGCTTTTGACAAACTCCCCGTCCTGTGGCCGAGTCTCTGAGGAATTGAGGCGGAGGTGGGGACGGTGTAATCTATCTTTCTTCATCACCGCACTGAGCTGCACAATCATGTGAATGAGTGTGTGAGGGGGTGGACGTGCCACACCGTGGGCGTTGGATTCTACAAATAAAGAGAGAGAAAAGTTATGAAAATTGGAGTGGGAGGTAAAGAGGCAAATATGTAGCAGTTTTCTGGTTATGCTACATTATAAGAGACATAGATGGCATGCACACAGCATAAATATGGGAGGCACTTCCCAGAGGTCACACCTCTCTAGATTGGCAGCCTGGTGCCCCCTCAACCCCCATCCACTGTGCCCTGTCAGTCATGCTGCTGACCTCACGCTTTTACCAGGTTTGTTTGGCAGCGTGGGAAAACATGTATGCAAGATCTGGAAAGAGCTATATGTAAGAGAAAGTTGTGGAAGCAAAATTTGAGGGACAAATTGGCAATGCTTGGGACTAAGCAAATATTCATGTTTGAGATCTTTTTATTTTTATTTATATCTTTTGCTCAACACAATTTATCCCTTATAACAATCTGTAGATTACATTTGACTAAAAAGGTGTCAATGACTGTACACAATAGCAAGTTGGAAGAACTGAAAATCACATTATGCATAAATGACTCAAATCTTCAAAAAGGCAATGTAATTCTCTAAGAAGGATTTTTTTTTTTTGCTGTTGGATGGTATAATGGGTTGCTAAATCAAATAATGTGAGACAAGACACTTACTCATTCCTCGTGCCCCCTTGTTGACCTTTTAATTCATTCATTGAATTGCAAAGTAGAAAATCACATTACTATGCATATGATTCCACCCTCCAATTTGAGTTGAAATACGTGACATTGTGTTAATGATTACTTAACTAGTTTTACTACTTTATATGTATATGTAAAAATTATGTGAAACATTGGTTTGCATATTGGTAAAAGCATGTGATAAAGACAATTGTGCATGCATGCATGTGTATATTTGTGTATGTGATGTATGGGTGTATACACACATGTGTCCAGGTGTGTGCGCTAATGTACACTAAGAAGCTAGAAGAGGGCATCTCACATCTGGCTCTCTCACTCTGCCATATTCCCTGGAGACAGCTTTACACATTGAACCTGAAGGTTGCCATTTTGGCAGAAGGTGGCTGGCCAGCAAGCCCAAGATATCATCTTATTTTTGACCTTCCCCTGCCCCCCCCCCCATTGCTGGAGTTGTGGGCACACATGTAGTTGCTCCCTGTTTCTTTTTTAAGGGGGCTGGAGATCTACACTACAGTTCTTATGCTTGTAAAGTGAGATTACATACAGAGTCATCTCTCAGCCTCAGGATGGATAGTTTCCTAAAATGCAACTACTGTTCATCATTCTGAAGAAGTGGCAAAGATTGTTGGCATATGTAGACTTAGAGCCAGGAGACAGCTGAGGAATATATTAATGGATCTTTAAAGATTCTTTTCCTTTGACTCTAGCTGAAACCTTTTTTAGTGAAATGAAATCAAATATGAACTCAAGTATTCCTTTTTCTCACTTAGAGGAAATAAGGTGACAATGACAAGAAGCCCTCCTGTGTGCCTGCTTCCTGATGCACATTAGGTGTGTCGAAAATGGTGTTGCTAACCTTCATTTCAACTTTTAACTTAAACTTATGCTCCATGACCTTGTGCTAAACATCAGGAAGGTATCTGCCTCTTCCCTTCTTGACTGTGACCTTAACATGAGCATACTCAGCAATGTTCATCTTAAATTGAGTATGTTGTGAGATATGTCCACCCCAAAGTGCCTTCCAATGTGAATGCATGGGTGTTTCCTAAACAAAGTCCACAGACTTCCAACATTGGAGGATACTATAGCCTTCGCAGTGGCTTCTGGACTCACCTTCCCAGCTACTGGCAGTAATGCTTTCCTTACGATTTCTGCCTGTGCTCATGGGCTTTACACTCCCCAAGAGGACAACCTATGTCATTGTTACATAAGTACGCTCTCAGCAGATTCATTTGAATTGTTTAACCATACAGCAGAGCACATCATCAGCATGGAGATGGGATTTAAAGCTTGAAATTACTTTCCAATTTCAACCTTTTTTCCATTTAGATTTAGAAATGAAATAGGGTAAAGGAAAGAAAATAATTATTCCATTGCATCTGTGGGTCATAATTGTTGCATCTTCTAGAATTTTTTTTTAAAAAATTTTATGGCTCTGGGGATCAAACCCAGGATCTCATGCATGCTAGGCAAATGATCTATATCTAAGTTACACCTCCATACTGTGGAAAATCATGTTAAAAATGGAGTTTGAGTATTTTTAATCACTCTGACATTAGCATGTATTTTCCTACTTCATGTCTTCTGTTCATCAATTACCTGAACACTTGTAGAAAAGTAAAGATGATATTTTCCGTTTCTATTACTATTCAAATGTTTCATTAGGATGCTTTCCTCTTTTTGTCTCAAGAAATGCTCATAGAGGCTTTAATAGAAAAGCAATATATTTACCAGATGAGGAAACAATGACACAAAAATAATAAGCATGGGCATTCACATCACACACACACACACACATTTAAAACTCAGAAATAAGAATCTGCTCGACATGATTTCAACAATAGTGATTTCTACTACAGGGACTGCTTTTACAAATCTCCAGACAAAATTTATTCTTTTGATTAAAAGGTACAACTTCAACTCCTTAGTCATTTTGAAGTTTCTTGATGTTCAATTCCCTCCATTTTTTTTCTACTTAAATCTCATCTTTTGTTCACTTGCTTATTCACAGGGGCAACTTTCCTAAGAACCATTTTCTTTTTTGGATTTGTTTTTTCTTTGTTTGATGGTTCATGCTGTTCAGTCCCACTAAGATCAAAGAAATCAGTGCCACTTCATCCATGAAACCTCTCCTTATCTCTTGCAGCCAAGCTAACCATTGCTTGATTCTTGTTTGGAATTCCTACAATCTGACTCCATGCTACAGTTACTCCTGTATCTAACTCTTTTAACTACTTCTTGCAGAAAAAAAAAATCCCTCATCTTTCTATTTTCCAAAGTGTCACTGTAATTTTTTGGCATAAAGACTGAATAATTATCTTTTGAATGGAATAATTAAAGTGATAGATTATTGGAGAGAAATATTTCATGCTTTATTAATGAGTTTCTTTTATTGTTTGTTCTCACAGAAACTTTCAGGTCTGCTAAAACAAAACTTGCTTACAATAGAATCTATAAGTTCTACTCCCAGGATAGGTCTGGAATAGTAATATATGTATCTCATCAGAAATCACTTCCAAATGTCAAAGATCCTAGATTTAAAAACAATGATAATTACATTATATGAAAAACATATGTGGTAATTAAAAATGCATATGTGTGCATTACTTTTTTTAAATTGGTATAACTTCTTTCCAAAGAATAGAACTCACTTGTGAAAAAAATGTTAAGATAATTTGTTAGTAACACATGCATTACTACAATTTATAATGGTAAAAACTCATTAGTAAGGGGGCCCATACACCATTCAACGCAGCTGGCAATACACCTGAATGAAAAAAGAGCACTGGACTTCTTAATCTCCCAGCCTGTCATTTATTTCTTTCACACAAAAAGTATGGGGCACAGGTGGTCAGAAGTCAAAGATCACACTCTGTCTGGGTGCTTCATAAGGAATGATACAAATACATGGGACCTGCTGGGTGAAATCAGAAGTTACTAGAATGGGGGCAATTTTAGTGACCCAGGTCAAAGGTCATTTGGCTTGTGGTGTTTTACAAACGCTTGACAGATTAAATACCCACCTCCTAGGGATAACAAATAGACCAAGGGTCTGAAAGCATTCACAAGCATTAAAGCTCCAATTCAGAATTCTCCTTATGAATAGATGTAGGTCATGTAAGATTAGTAGTGTTGCTACAGTAATTTTCCCAATGTTGAAAAATTATTCTCTAGACAATATCCTTATGTGCAGTATACTGACAGGTCATCCAAAGTGAAGACTAGGAAAGGAAAAAAGAAAAAGGAGCAAAGCAACAATGTCATCTTGGAAGCAAAGTGGTATCTGCTGTAACTTTTTCTTTATAACTTTCATGCACATGTTTTTTGGGTACGGGGTCTTTTTTTTTCACTATATAACTTATTTTTTGCTGGTATTTAGCATTTTATTGAATTCAAGGTCTTTTTATTATTTTATTTATTTATTCAATTGTGCATGTGTGTGCTTGTGTTTATGTATGTGTGTGTGTGTGTGTGTGTGTGTGTAGAACCATGGGCGAGTTCGGGAACCACTATGGACCGCCTCCTCCTTGTTTACTTTCCCCGGGATTCACAGGCTGCGCCCTACCAGGACCAGAAACACAGGCCGCCCCCGCTTCCCCCCAGCATCTATACATGAGGTCTAGGATCCGAACTTAGGACCTTCTGCCTGCAAGGCAGAGGCTTAACCCCTGAGCCACCTCTCCAGCCCGAATTCAAGGTCTTAACGAATTGATATAATGATAGGTTTGTATTAGTAATTTGTGGCTAACAGGACTGGAACATAGGTAATGTATGCATATTTGTTACTTTTCTAATCATTGTGACAAATCACATGACAAAAGACACTGTAGAGGCAGAAGGATTTCTAATGGCTCATGAGTTGAGAGGATGCTGGCTGTCATGGTAGGGAAAACTCTGTGGAGGTCATGGCAGCAGAAACATAGGTCGCCTCCCATCTTGCTGGATCAGGAAGCACATGACAGAAGATTTTCACTTGCCTTTCTACTTTTCCTTTTTTATTCAGTCTGAAACCATTGCTTGCTGCAACCCACATACAGGTTAAGTTTTCTCAGTTAAACCTTTCTGGAAACATTATCACAAACCATCCCAGAGTTTAATCCCTTATCCAGCCAGATTGTTGGTGAAAATTAACCACCACATGAAGTAAAAACATTGAACACCCTTCCTTCCCTCCAATTCCTGAAGGATAGAATTGCAATATGACCAAGTTATAGTTCTCCTGAATGCATCCTGGAAAGATTCTAAGTATTCAACAAAAATGTATACTCTGGTAATGGGGACAGAATACATTTTGAAATTTCTTTTTCTCCCAAATAAGTCTACTGAAGGCACGAGCCCTCTGAATGTGGCAGTCACATGAACAAGCTTTGTTCTGCATGCTTCTTTTAAATAATTTAAGGAAATGTACAGTGCTATGGAGAAAACTGCTTCCAGGGATTTTCACAGACCAGGCTGTGAGTAGAGGTGAACCTCTATATTGTATATAAGAGACATGAATTCAGGGGGTGATTGCCACTTGATGAGGTTTTAGAGAGTTGTGAATAAAGGCTCATGTAAATAAATGCTGTACCAACTGCATTTATGATCCTGTTCATAGTTCAGTAGGGGAAACTAGGCATTCTCAGAAGCTCTGGTTGTCACTTTAAATGAGGAAGAAAAGCATTGATAATAAGAACAAATTTTCCACGTGCAATCATAAGAGTAGCCTGTGGATGTGAGCATTTAAATAATGTGTTGACTTCATGGCATTGCTTTTTATTGAAAGAAATTTTACAATTAAATGTGTTTTTCTAAGTGAAAAATTAGTCAAAATCAGAAAGGAGAATATCATATGTTTCCTTTTCTATGCTGAGAATCTGGATTTAAATTTTTATAAAATGTGAAAGTAGAAGGGCATTAATGGCAGAGAGAATAAAGACCAGTATGCAATCAGAAGAGGAGAGAGTCGAGAGTCATGAAGGGTGGTAAATGTGAGAAAGGTTCATGATATACATACATGAAAGCATATTGAAACCCATAACTTTGCAAAATACATACTTTAATTATAATAAATGAAAAGTTTAAGGAAAAGAAAGTGACATTTAAAAGTTCAGCAATGTTTTCTAGGTTAGATGTTTCTAAGACAAAAGAAAGAATCACTTTCTATCCTACAAATGACTTGACATAGCAGTTTTTAATAAGGGAATTTCCTTAGAATCAGTAAGAGAGATCTGGAATCGGATGTCCTTTCATAAACCAGTCTTTCAAACATGGGATTCTACTTTTAAATATCATGCTAAGAAAATAAAATTTACTTAAGTGGGAGGAATATTGGTTTGTGGTTGTTCCTAGTCATGCTTTGAAATATTGTTCTCCAGACTTTTAATATCTGATTCTTCAGCTGCTTTCATTTTTCCACTTTTCCTGTTTGTGTTGGTTGTTGAGAAAGAACATGTTTCAAGCAGCTGATGGAGACGGAATGAAAGTAACATCAAGAGAAGGACCGACTCTCAAGCTAGGGAAGCTGGCATGGCAGGGCTGAGCGAGACCCAAAGCACCATGAGCTGCGCCTGCAGATGAAGCCAAAGCTCAGATGGTCCACACTGGTCCTGATGTGAACACCAGTCCACAGGCCCCAGACCCTACCTAGAGGAAATGGTCCTCTCCAAAGATTCCCTCACAATAACTGATGCTCATGTTCACAAAAACCCATACTCTTTTATCCCTAGTTTATTTAGCGACCAGTTTTTAACTATAATGATAGCAACTACACCAATGAAATCCTTAAATACAGTGTGATTGGAGAAGTCTATGTTTTTGGAGGATGTTTGTAAATCAAGGACTATTTCGTTGTTTAAAATAATACCTATTGCATGCAATGTACATGATTTGTAAAGAAAGAAAGAAAGGAATCCCAGAGAATTTCCCTTTTGAGTCTGTTTTTTTTTTAATGCACATATAAGGTACAGTAGAGGCAAACAAACAAAAACTTTGAGCTAATCTAGTCTGAGGATGCCCACATCCATGCAAAGGCAATTTACTGGGTGGATTTTAGCCAGTAAGCTTTCTCTAGATGCTTGATGTGGGTTTTTGTCAGGTGAGGCAACTCAACTCTAACACTCAGCATCGGGAAGGCCAATGCAGAAAGATTTCAGTGAATTGGAGGTTAACCTGGGCTGCATAGTGAATTTCAGACCAGCTTGGACTACAGAGTAAAACCCTACCTCAGAAGAAGAGGGAGAGAAAGGAAAAGGAAAAGGGAGAAGAGGAACAGAAAGAAGAGGAATAAGAAGAGAAAGAAGTAAAGGAGAAGGAGACACAGAAGGAGGATTTTGGGTATCTGCTTCACTGGGTTGGCCAGTTCTGCAATATTGTTATCTTTGTTACTTTAAATTGTGCCACTCTTTCCTTTCAAGGTCTGTAGACACGGTTCAATAGGAAAAGTGTTTGACCTCTTCCCCATGTACCTGCAGTCTCACGTACTGGGAGGTGGAGAAGAGGCACAACCAGACAGTCTAGACAAATACAGGAGTTCCAGATTCAGTGACAGCCACTGCCTCAAAAATAAGTGACTAAGAAAGAGTCCTAGTGTCATTCTTGGACCTCCCTATGCATGTACTCTCTATCAGCTTGTCTATCAGCCAAGTCAGTATCCATTTACCCTTTATGTCTTGAAAAGATGCATTTAATAGGTCAAAGCCATTATCCTGTCAATATGACTATCTAGCCAACAAGCCTAAATTTACTGCTGGGAATTAACAAGTGTTAGGAATTTTTAGCATCCACCTGAATTGAATACTACATAGGTCGTGGTTTCCTAAAATTGTGCTTTAGTGCACAGTTTGGGGGCAGGAACACATCTCAGGAAAAAGGCACAGTTTCCTCTTTGCATGCGAAAACTGCCTTTCCCGGGAGAGTATGTTTATTGACCATCATCTCCAGCATTTGTAAGATATCAGACCATATTTGTCAGGCCTGGACATGTCATTACATTTTATGGGAGGGCTAATAGGACAAAGAGCAATTAAAATAAGAAAGCACCAAAACAGCCATATTGCAGTGTAGCTTGAAAGAGATGGGAAGGCCCAGGAAACAAGAAGTCAGTGAGAGGTATCAGGTGACTGCGCAGGGGGTAATGAAGAGCAACCATTCTGCATTACCATCGTGCAGTTACGTGTAGTGGATGGCTGCAGATGCTGAAGCAGGAAGAGCAGAAGCAGCAGCAAATGTCCAAAGAACACTTCGTGGCTGTACTGAACTTTGCTGCTTCTGAGCGTTTTCCCTTCTCTGTTATTAGCAACCCCAGATGAGGGGATTTGCCTCAGAGCCACGCTATAAATCATTGTTAGAGTTGGTTGTGATAGTTACTATTTATTAAAGCTTGTGTTCCAAACTGAAATGCCTCTCTTTGCTTCCTTTCTCTTCTTTCTTTGCATTGCACCAATCATCAATCACACAAGTGGCTTGGTCATTTCTCTCTGTCTTGCCTCAGTGAGCTACAATTTTTTATTTTTTTGGACTGTTAACCCCTCCCTGGAATGCACATGGCTTCTCTGGCCCTCATTTACCTCTTTCAATGAGCTTCCCTCCCTGGCACCAAAGCGCAAGGCAATATTTTCCATCTGTTGAATGAAGAGCATGACTTAGGCAGTTTGATATGGTTTCAGAGACCACGGCGAACCAACGATGCACAACTCGCTTTTATTTCACAAGCCTTTGGGAGCCCAAAGGGATAAGAGGCCTTTCTGCGAGGCTGAACACAGCTTAGCATTCAGAAGCAAATATCCCTGCAATACTTGGTGTGTTTCAGAGTCAAACCAGAAACAGTGTGGTTACAATAATCTGAGCTACATCTAATCGGAAGTTATCCTGAACTGTGTGTGCAAGTTTCTCTTTCATACACCAGCTGTTTTCTTTCCAGAGAATGTTTATTGGATAGAGGATCAGCCTGCGTTCATTATGCAGTAGCAAGCAGGCATTGTGTGTTCCAAAGGAGCAGGAGAGGCCTTTCAAAGAGAGAGGGAGAGTGGGTCACCATGAGTTCAAATTTTGGAGTCTTTGATACCATCGCATCCTCAGATTTGGGAATATTTTCCTGTATAAAGCATTTTGGAAAATCGTCTCATGGTTGCTAGTTCTCAATGTAGGAATGTTTATTGGAAAGATTTTAAAAACATTGTTAAGATCACAAAATGACTTTCACTATACTTTTGCAGTATTACAGAGCTTTAAACAAATTTTCATGCTGACAATTTAAAATTGTATATTTGAGTTGAAAACTGAAATTTTAACTATTCATCATAGCTATATTAGTTTAAAAATTCAAATGAAAAACACAGAGTGTTCTTTAACAACCCTTAGGTGTTATCAATATGCTAAGAATTACATTATACTTTGTGAAATGCTTTTCTTTTTTAAAACTAAATATATTTTGAGACAAAGTTTCATGTTCTTTTTTTAAATTTTTAAAATTTTTTTATTATTTACTCAATTGTGCGTGTATGCGTGTGTGTGTGTGTGTGTGTGTGTGTGTGTGTGTGTGTGTGTGTAGAACCATGGGTGAATTCGGGAACCTCCATGGACCGTCTCTACCTCCTCCTTGTTTACTCTGCCCGGGGATTTCTAGGTTCTGCCCTACCAGGACCGCCTGGCATCTATACGTGGGGTCTAGGATCCGAATTCAGGACCCTCCGCCTGCAAGGCAGAGGCTTAACCCCTGAGCCACGTCTCCAGCCCCAAAGTTTCATGTTCTTGAGGGTTGTGATTTTAGGCATAAACTAGCATTGCTGGAAAATGAACAGAAGGCTTTGTACACGGTAGACCAGCACTCTCCAGCTGAGCTCCATCCCCACCTTTATGATTGGTTTTCCAGACTCATCATGATCAGACATGAACTCACTCTTGTCAGACAGTACCACTCACCCATATTAAAACATACAATTTTTTTATATTTATCTTTTATAGTTATCTCTATCTTTACAGTTATTGATATCTGAAATACTTCCCACCATTTATATATTAAAACTTACTATACTTACTAAACATATTATTAAAACACTACTAAAGATACTTTTGTTAGTTTTCTAAATCTTTCTTTTTTAATGGATTTTTTTTTCAGTCAGTTTCTCTAGAAGTAATCACGTCCTAAGTATTTTTTGGCCTAAGTTACAGAGTCAGTTATTTGAACAATTTGCAAGTTTGGAGGCAACTACCTTTCAGCAAACAAAGCACTTCAGACTGTGCTAGATAGACATACCCTTTTCTTGCTCTGCAAATTTGGTTAGGCTTTATTTTTACTTGACAGCTTCATATAGCTATACAATGAATTTTTATTCTTCCCATATCATCCTACCTTATTTCCCTCCTTTCCCACTTAGAAGCTTCTTTCCAACAGGCTGCCCCTTACTTTAATTTTGTGTGTGTACGCGCACGCGTGCGTGCGTGCGTGCGTGTGTGTGTGTGTGTGTGTGTGTGTGTGTGTATGTCTGTGTGTTCCCACTGAGTTTAATAAGATTTGTCTGCATTAGCATGTGCTGAGAACTTTCTGGATCATTGAGGATATGCCACTGGTGATGACGCTGGTGCTAGTGAGTCCCTTTCCCCAGCCATCCTTGACATCTGATGCTACCCACTATTATCAATTTGTGCATATGGTCAGAAAGCTCAAGCAACACTGAGAAACCTGTTATAGATCATCCAAATAATGAACTGAATTTCTATCCAAACATGCTCATCTACAAAACCAAGATTTCTCCTTCTCAGTTACAGTTTCGGGTGTTTTAATTTTTGGAAACATGAACTAGCATCAGGTCCCAAATCTTTCTGGACAATTCATCTGCCTGTTTTAACTGTAATATATTGAGTCTATACATCTTGACTTATTTTATTGAAAATTGGAATAAACTTCCATTGTTTTTGTTAATACATTCATCTTAGATTCCACAAACTGTCATATATGAAACAATTTCAATATACTAATGAGATGATCAGCCATATAGGGTTTAGGTATATTTGTGTGGTGAGTATATGGGTTAGACTGCAGACAAGATATTTTTTTCTTTTAAATACCTGTCACATATTTCCACTTTATTGATTCTTTTTTTTATTTATTCAGTTGTGCGTGTATGAGTGTGTATGTGTGTGTGTGTGTGTGTGTGTGTGTGTGTGTGTGTGTGTATGTGTGTGTGTAGAACCATCGACGAATTAGGGAACCACCATGGATGCCTCCACCTCCTCCTTATTTACTCTGCCCTGGGATTCACAGGCTCCGCCCTACCAGGACCAGAAACACAGGCCACCCCCGCTTCCGCCGGGCGTCTATACGTGGGGTCTAGGATCGGAACTCAGGACCTTCCGCCTGCAAGGCAGAGGCTTAACCCCTGAGCCACCTCTCCAGCCCCTATTTCCACTTTATTGATTTTGAATGTTGATTTGGTTGTTAAAAAGAATCTGAATTATTACCTGTTACATGTTCTTGATTTTATTACTGTTTCGTTGCTTTTGCTTAGGCTTTTAGTTTTTAATCACCAAGTAACATCCTGGTAAAATTTATTCATAGTAAAGAGTTGAACATGTTTTTGGAAGCAAATTATTCGAAGATGTTTGAAAAATTGCTTGCATTTATGGAAGTTATTGATAATAAATAGAAAGTAACAGGGGCAGGAGAGATGGCTCTGGGGTTAAGACTCTGTCTTGCAAGCAAAAGATTCTGAATTCGGATCCCAGATTCCACATAAAAATGCCAGGCAGAAGAGATGGTGGCCCACACTTCTGGTCCTAGTGGGCAGAGCCTGGGAAATCCCAGAGCAAAGTAAGGAAGTAGAACCAACCCAGAATGATTCCCAAATCATATTTGGTCCTCCATGAGGACACACAGTGCCTTCTCACACACACACACACACACACACACACACACACACACAAATAATATATATATATAAATAAAGTAACAAGAAAAATGGCAACTATTGTCTTTATAGTAAAATGTATTACAAATATTCCTCTGTTTAAGATCAGTAAGGATAACACATTACTTCTTGTGCAACAAACAACTGTGGCTGTTTAGGCATGCAGTACACTTATTTCTTTTGTTACATTTTGATTTTTAAAATATGACTCATTGCTCATTTCAAGTAAATTAGAATGTCTGGATATGTATTCCTATATATTTAACAAGTGAAGTTGCCGACTTAAGTATACAAAGGCCTGAAGTATTTTAGTTTTCCTCTGCGTCAAAATGTGCTAGTATAAATTTATGTCATTGTAATTTGGTAATAAAACTTCTATGTATAACAGGGATTCTGCATTTGCAAATGTCTAAAGTCTTTTTTAACCCTGTTATTAATGATATGTGATAATATACCTTTTACTGTCAGCATTGGGGACTTTTATAAGACAGATAGTAATATAATTTATTCTTCTTAAAGTCCTTCATAAAAACTATGGCTTCCATAATAAAGGTTAAAGCTGTTCATTTAGTAGTGCAGACTATGTTCTCCTTGGTTCTTATCTATTTTTATAGTCTTAACACCACTTCAAATATTCCACATTTCATTTTTTGAATTCAACATGCTATTAGCCAGAACAAGAATGTGCTTGGTTCAGGAAGTGATATTGGGAAGGACATTTACTATTGACGATTAAAGGAAGGAGGGGTGATGCAGGTATGCTAGATTTGAGCATCAACTCAGGTGTAAAGAGGCCAGAGTAAGGGAAGACTTGGGTACTAAGGAGAAGGAGAACCAATGCTAGAGTGAATGACCATGAGCTGGAACCTGAAGGAAGAGTGCAGGTCTTTGAGTGGCTAATGTACAGATCACTAGACCATAGAGCAGGACAGGACCTCAGAAATCAGGAGAGATTTCAAAGGAAGAAGAAAAGGAAGCTGAACCAAACTAGTTAAGAACACTCCTATAGAGTCCTCCTTCCCTGTTTTACTTGCATCAATAGGATCTCCGGATCAGCAAAGCAGATCTGAGCACTTACACTCTAGATGTCTCCAGGAGCAGAACCAGGAAGGATACCCGCCTCCCCTGCCTCCCCTAGGAGGAATCATCATTAGGGACGACATCAAAGGTTGATTGGGGGAAGGAGGAAACACAATGTTGTGGTCTCTTTCACTCATTGCCATCTCAAGTATTTCTTTTTTCATCTGCTTTTGCAATCTTCTCTCTGGCTTTAGTTCCCGTTAAAGCAGCAGTGCACCCATAACAGAGAAGGCAATCAGACGAGTGCGAGGGGAGTGCTGTTTCTCGACTTTTCTGGGGCTGTTTAAGTAATAGAATTCATCCTAATAATTTTGTTTTTATATTAACAGTGCTTCACTAAAATATCTTTCTGCTAGTATACAATACATCTAACTTTGTTACATTTTGATTGACAGGGCTGTACTCTCAAAACATATACAAATTACTTCATTTTACACGTTACAAAACATTAATCATATCACATTTCAAGCTCTTAACATAGAGTCTAGAGTATTGGTATCTTTATTCGTGTGTGTGTGTGTGTGTGTGTGTGTGTGTGTGTGTGTGTGTTTTGTATGTGGGCGGATGTACCTTTGCGGAAGCATGTGCTCAAGAGAGCGTTTGAATGCTGTGTGCCTGTGGAGGTCCAAGAGTGACATCGGAAATTATACTGGATTATCATGCACATTAGTGCTGGGATTCTCAGGCTCTGTTTTCCAAGGCCATAATTGCAGGTTGCCGTATCTGTCCTGCATTTTTATGTGGCACCTGGGGATCTGAACTTAGGTCTTAGCTTGTGAGACAAAAACTTTAGCCAGTGAGCTTCATCCCATGTCCATAGTATCCTTATTTCTAATGGCCAAAATATATGTCAGAACAACAATCTCATAGTCTTTGAAGTCATAAAATTTTTGTTTACTGGTGATGAGTCTTGATATGACATAGGAGAAGTACTTGCTGTTTAAATCATAGCAATATGTTTTATTTCTAAAGGTCATCTTAGGATTTTATAGCTCCTAAAACTTCACCAGCACATTTACAAAGAGCCTCAAAAGGGAACAGAGGGAAAGCTGATTCTCATTACCCTTTTGAAGCTGAGACTAAAAACAAAAGATAAGAGTCGGAAATTGCTTATATCCGATCCAGCTTCCCGTCATCATTAGCAAAGTTATCTTTATCGACATGAGCTAATAGTTTATTATTCTGACTTAATATAGAAAGCAGAGTTTTAAAAGGGCATCTTTGTTTTCTTTTTAGGCAATTCAGTGTAGATAGTAAACTTTCCATAAACCACAAAATGAATGTATGAATCTGTGCAGTTTCTAATACACTTCATATTTCTAATTTTGCTCATGTATTAGTCCTAAATTCCATGTTTATGTTAAGAAACCTTTTTTAGGATTGGAACCAGACTAAGAATGCAAAGGAATTTACTTTTTTCTCTTTTAAATTTCCAATGAATTGATCCATCTTTTATTAAGATCCTGTTAAACGTAACAAGTTATAAAATTTTATAGATGTATACTCATGCAAAGTATATGGAAAATCAGAATTATTAATCAGTGATTATTCAAAATTTGTATGCACACTTATTTTGTAATCATGGACTATCAAGTAACATAATGATAGCATATACTATTTAGGTAAAAGCAGATTTTTATAGTAACTGTGAATTTTACTGACCTAAAATATATCAGGTAATGAATATTATTTTAAAGTATCTGGAAAAATGATTTAGCTGTATTTTATGTTGGAAGTATTATATAAATATATTTCTTCATATTATCCTTAACAAGAAAAATTGTTAGCAATTACTCCTTATTTTAACATTGTATTTCAGCTTAAAAAAATAACAAAGCCTTTAAGTAGGTCAGCTTTATTTAATAGCAACTCTGTGAAACAGGAAAACTTAAGTTTCATTTTCCATATGAATTTTATGCAAAACAAATAAGCTGAGAATGATATATATAATATATCATGAGGTGCTAAATATTTCTAGTATGCAATGAAATTAGCTGAAAGAAGAGGATAAAAACTGATACTTGGGAAATTACATAGCAGTTTAGATACTGGGTATTGGAGTTATAATAATGTGTTATACATATACACACACACACACACACACACACACACATATATATATATATATATATATATATAAGCACATCTATGGATATCTTCATTTTCAGCCTTGCCTGTACATTAAATCAGTTTTATTTATTTATTTTTTATTATTATTTCTGCTCATACAAACTTAACAGGTACACCAGTCCCCTCCCTCCCCCTCCCCCTGACATCCCTACTCCTCTTCCCGTCTCCCCTCTCTCCACATCCCCCAGTACCTCCCCCCCAATCCCTGGAGAATCCTTTAATGTGCATGCCAAACTCTCTCCAGGGGCATTTCCCAGAACCCTTTCCTGTGTTCCCCTTAAGCTTAGGAACACTACTGTGACTGTCAGTCCTTAGCCTCCAAGGATCCTAGTGCCTTTAGTCTATGCTAGACTTTGTGCAGTCAGTAATGTGTTGGACATAGCATAGGTCCTGCAAAGTCCTGTTATGATTGCTTCAGCCCTACCTTGTGTGGAGTATCTTACATATCATTACTCGTCCCATCCTTGTGCTCTTACAATCTTACCGCCCCCTCTTTGGCAAATTTCCTGAGCTTCAGGATGGGGAGAGACTAGGCTGGCCCAGTTCCAGGTGGTTGATATTGAGTCTATAATGTTCTGAATTATGGTTTGTTGATTGTTTTTTTTTTTTTTCAGTTTTGCTGCTCCTGCAATGCCCTTGGCTCCATCCTGATGGGTATTGGATGTCACCCCCTGACCAGAGATAAAAACCTATTAAATTAGAGTCTTGTTATAAGAGTATATTCAAAGGTAGATGGAATAAAAGTAGGAGACCACTGTGAGAGAGGGGTCAATCACCCATCTGCAAAATGGTTACTTTCTATCTGGCAGCCTATATGCCCTCCCCTTCTGGTGATATCATAACCCATCAGTTGCAAATGATCAGGAACGAAAGTCTGTGAACTTAACCAGATGTCTCATTACTTACTTGCTGTCCTTGATGTTGGCCTATTTTCTCTGCTGTAACATAATCCCCTCTTTCCTTGTTTCTGGTGGGGCCCTCCTTCCCCATCCCTCCTGTTTATAATCTTTACAATTACTGTAGGTATTACAGAGATTTTTTTCTATTGTGAACAGTGCTGCTATGAACATGGTCATGCTTGTGCTATGGAGGTGAACTTTTGCTGTATGGGAGGTTATTCCTAAAAGTGGTACAGCAGGGTCATATGGCATTTCAATCTTTAACTTCTTTAAGAATCTTCAGATGGGGGGGAAATTGGGGGGTTGTAGAGGTGGCTCAGGGGTTAAGCCTCCGCCTTGCAGGCCAGAAGGTCCTGAGTTCTGGATCCCAGATCCCATGTATAGATGCCAGGCAGAAGCAGGGGCGACCTGCGCTTCTGGTCCTGGTAGGGCAGAGCCTGTGAATCCCGGGGCAGAAGGAGGTGGAGGCGTCCATGGTGGTTCGCGAATTCGTCCGTGGTTCTACACATGCACAGACACACACACACACGCACACATACACACACATATACGCACAGTTGAATAAATAATAATAATAATAAAATTAAAGAAAAAAAAAGAATCTTCAGATGGCTCGCCAGAGTGGCTGTATGAGCCTGCATTCCCACCAGCAATGTAGGAGAGTTCCCCTCTCTCCACATCCTCTCCAGCATTTGTTGTTTGTATTGTGGATTTTTGCCATACTGACTGGGGTGAGATGATATCTCAGGGAAGTTTTGATTTGCATTTCCCTGATGGCTAAGGATGTGGAGCATTTTTTAAGATATTTGTTAGATATTTTAATTTTGTCCTTGGTAAAGTTTCTTTTAAGATCCAAGGCCCATTTTTTAATTGGGCCATTAGTTTCCTTGGTGATTAGTTTTCTAAGTTCTTTGTGCACTCTGGATAATAGAGCTCTATCAGATATGTGGTTAGTGAAGATTTTCTCCCATTCTGTGGGTTGCCTTTGTGCTCCAGTTACAATCTCTTTATCTGAACAGACTTCCTTTAATTTCACAAGATCTCATCTGTTGAGTGTTGGTTGTAGTGACTGTGCTGTTGGATGTCCGTTTAGGAACTGTTGGCCTAGTCCAATCAGCTCAAGGGTGTTCCCTACACTTTTAACGATGGTTTTTATAGTCTCTGCACTTATAATGAGGTCCTTGATCCATTTGGAATTAATTCTTGTACATGATGACAAGTGCGAGTCCAGTTTTAATCTTCTGCATGTGGAGGTCCAGTTTTGCCAGCACCATTTGTTGAAGATGCTGTTCTTTTTCCATTGGATTCTTTGGGCCCCTTTGTCAAAGATCAAATGGCTGTACTTGTGTGGGCTTATATGTGGGTCTTCATCCCTTATCCATTGATCTGTGTGTCTCTTTTGGATCCAGTTTTTATAACTGGATTTGTATAAAAACTGGCTGTTTTTATAACTATGGATTTGTAGTATAGACTAAGGTTTGGTATGGTAATACCTCCAGCCGTGTTTTTGTTACTCAGGATTGTCTTTGCTATCCTGGGTCTTTTGTGCCTCCATATGAATTTTGTGATTGTTGTTCAACTTCTTCAAAGAACTGCTTTGGGATTTTAATTGGTATAGCATTGAATCTGTATATTGCCTTTGGTAGGATGGTCATTTTTTTAACATTTTTTATTATTATTTCTGCTCATACAAACTTAATAGGTACATCACTTCCCTCCCTCCCTTCTCCTCCCCAGAACCCCCTGCTCCCCCCCTCACCCCTCCCTCCCCATCCCCCAGTGCCTCCCCCCAAATTCCCAGAGAGTCCTTTAATGTGCATGCCAGACTCTCCTCTAGGCCCTCCTCTTCAATGACATACAAGCACCCAGTGGCATTTCCCTGAACCCTTCCCCGTGTTCCCCTTAAGCATAGGAACACTACTGTGACTGTCAATCCCTTGCCTCCAAGGATCTTGGTGCCTTTAGCAGATGCTAGACTTTGTGAGGTCAATAGTGTGTTGGACATTGCGCAGGGCATGCAAAGTCCAATTATAATTGCTTCGGCCCTAACTTGTGTGGAGTATCGTGCAAATCATTGCTTCTCCCATCCTTTTGCTCTTACAATCTCACCGCCCCCTCTTCTGCAAATTTCCCTGGGCTTCAGGATGGGGAGAGATTAGTCTGGCCTAGTTCTAGGTGGTTGATATAGAGTCTCTGAAGTTCTGGATTTTGGTTTGTTGATTTTCTTTTGCAGTTTTGCTGCTCCTGCAATGCCCTTCACTCCATCCTGATGGACATTGTATGTCACCTCCTGGCCAGAGACAAAAAGCTGTTAAACTGGAGTCTTGTTATAAGAGCACATTCAAGGGTAGATGTAATAAAAGTAGGAAACCACAGTGAAGGAGGGGTCAATCACCCATTTGCAAAATGGTTACTTTTATCTGCCAGACTATATGCCCTCCCCTTCTGGTGAGATCATACTCCCTCAGTTGTAAATTATCAGGAACAAACGTCTGTGAACTTAACCAGGTGTCTCAATTACTTACTTGCAGTCCTTGGTGGAGGCCTATTTTCCCTGCTGTAACATGGTCCCCTCTCTCCTTGTTTCTGGTGTGGCCCTCCAACCCCATCCCTCCTGTTCATAATCCTTGGAATTACTATAGGTATTATATAGATTTATATTTGAGTGTCTCTAGGTGGGCTGGGTGGATTTGGTACTAGGAGCCACCTATTAGGGAGTACATATGGTGCTTAATTTTCTGGGTCTAGGATACTTCACTTAATATAATTGTTTCTAATGATATCCATTTCCTGGCAAATTCCAGTAATTCATCATTTTTGATGGCTGAGTAGTACTCCATTGTATAGATGTACCACAGTTTCCTTATCCACTCATCAACTTTTGGACATTTGGGCTGATTCCATGACTTTGGTATTGTAAACAGTGCTGCTATGGACATGGTCGTGCTTGTGCTATCGAGGTGAACCTCTGCTGCATGGGGGGTTATTCTCAAAAGTGGAATAGCAGGGTCATATGGTATTTCAATCTTTAGTTTCTTTAAGTATCTCCAGACGGCTGGCCAGAGTGGCTGTATGAGTCTGCATCCCCACCAGCAATGTAGGAGAGTTCCCCTCTCTCCACTGATAGGATGGTCGTTTTTATGATGTTGATTCTGCCAATCCAGGAACATGGGAGGTTTTTCCATCTTCTGGTGTCTTCTGCTATTTCTTTCTTTAGGGTTTTAAAGTTTTCATTGTAAAGGTCTTTTACCTCCTTGGTTAGGTTTTTACCAACATATTTCATTTTTTTAGGGGCTATAGTAAATGGGATTGTTTCTATCAGGGTTTTTTCACTTCTTTCATTCTGGGCATATAGGAAGGCCACTCATTTTTGTACATTTATTTTGTATCCTGCCACCCTGTTCAACTTCTGTATTAGTTCCAGGAGCTTCCTGGTGGAGTTTTTGGATCACTCAGGTATAAGATCATGTCATCTGCAAATAGAGATAACTTGACTTCTTCTTTGCTGATTTGAGTCCCTCTTATGTCCCTTTCTTGTCTTATGGCTTCAGCTAAGACTTCAAGTACAATATTGAATAGAAGTGGTGAGAGTGGACAGCCTTGTCTAGTTCCTGATAGAAGTGGGAATGCTTCCAATTGTTCCTCATTGAGCATAGTCCTTGCTGTGGGCTTGTTGTATACAGCTTTTATTATATTGATAAAGGTTCCTTCCATTCCAACCTTCTCTAGGGTTTTGATCATAAAGGGCTGTTGGATCTTGGAAAAGCTTTTTCTGCATCTATCGAGAGTATCATGTGGTCTTGAACTTTGGACTGGTTTATATGGTGTATTGCATTTATTGATTTGCGTATGTTGAACCAACCTTGTGTGCCTGGGATAAAGCCTACTTGATCCCCGTGGATGATCTTTTTGATATGTTTTTGAATCCGATTTGCTAAGACTTTCTTGGGAATCTTTGCATCTGTGTTCATCAGAGAGACTGGGCTATAGTTTTCTTTTTTAAGTGTATCTTTATTAGGTTTTGGGATTAAGACGATATTAGCTTCATAGAAGGAATTAGGTAGTGTTCTTTCCTTTGCTATTTGATGGAATAGTTTAAGGAGTATTGGTGTTATTAGCTCCTTAAATGTCTGGTAGAACTCTGAACTGAATCCATCTGGTCCAGGACATTTCTTTGTGGGAAGGTTCGAGATTACTTCATTGATTTCCTCATATGGTATAGATCTATTTAAATAATTCACAACTTCCTGATTCAATTTAGGTAAGTTGTGTTTACTTAGGAATTCATCCATCTCTTTTGTGTTGTCATATTTCACAGAGTATAAGTTTTCGAAATATGATGTTATAATTCTCTGGATTTCTTGGGTATCAGCAGTGATAACTCCATTTTCATTTCTAATTTTGTTAATTTGGGATTTCTTTCTTTTGCTTTTGGTTAATTTAGCTAAGGATATATCAATCTTACTGATTTTTTCAAAATCAGTAAGACTGGTTGATTTTCTGTATTGTTTTCCTAATCTCGATTTTGGATATTTCTCCTTTTAGTTTGCTAATCTCCTCCCTTCTACTGCTTTTGGGATCAGATTCTCTAGTGTCTCTAAAGCTTTAGGCTTCATTGTTATATATTTCTGATGTTTCCATTTTTGTGATGTAGGCATTAAGAGCTATGAACTTACCTCTTAGGACAGCTTCATTGTGTCCCAGGGATTTTGGTAAGTTGCATTTTCATTATTGTTCTCTTTCAGGAAATCTTGAATTTCCTTTTTAATTTCTTCCTGAATCCAGTGCTCATTCAGCATCATAGTGTTAAGTTTCCAGGAGTTAGCATATTTTCTGTTTCTTGTTGTGTTGTAGATGGAAAGCTTTACGCCGTGGTGGTCTGATAAGGTACAGGCTAGAATTTCAACTTTCCTGTATATGTGGAAATTCGTTTTGTGGCCCAACATGCAATGTATTTTGGAGAAATTTCCATGTGCTGCTGAGAAAAATGTGTATTCTTTGGTGCGTGTATGAAAAGGTCGATAGAGATCTGTAGGGTCCATTTCAGTAAGGGTTTGATTAAGCTCCAAAGTATCTCTGTTAAGTTTTTACCTGTTGATCTATCCCATGTTGAGAGGGCGGTGTTGAAATCCCCAAGAATTATTATTTTGGGATTGATTTCTCACATTAGACATTGTAGACTTTGCTTAATGAATGTGGGGGGCCTGTATTGGGTGCATATATGTTCAGTATTGTGAATTGTACCTGTAACTAAAATGTAGTATCTTCCATGTGAATTGTACCTGTGACTAAAATGTAGTATCCATCTGTGTTTCCTATGATTTTTTTTGGTTTGAAGTCCACTTTGTCCGATAGCATAAGGGCTACCCCTGCCTGTTTTCTGGTTCTATTAGCTTGCAGAATTTTGGACCAGCCTTTTATTTTTAGGATGTGCCCATCTTTTGTGGTGAGATAGGTTTCCTGCAGGCAGCAGATTGATTTTTAAGTCAAGTTTGTAATCTGTGTCTCTTGATTGTTGAGTTAATTCCATTAACATTTAATGTTATAATGGAGAAACTAGTTTTAATTCCAGACATTTATTATGTTTAGTGGCTTTTGTAAGTATATTGTTTTGCTTTTAGGTTTTGGTGGTATTATACTTCCCTTCTGTTCCCCTGGAGATGCCTGTTTTTTTCTTCAAGCTTGAGTGTCATTTGTACTGTTTTTTGAAGTCCTGGTTTGGTGGACATGTATCCCTTCAAGTTGTCTTTGTGCTGGAAAATTTTTCTTTTCCCTCTCGACCATTATGGATAGTTTTGCAGGGTATATTAGCCTGGATTGACATTTTTGCTCATTCAATACTTGAAGTATATCTCTCCAAGCTCTTCTTGCTTTTACTGTTTCCATTGAGAAGTCATTTGTTATTTTAATAGGTTTACCTTTAAAAGTGACTTCTTTTTCCCCTTGAAGTTCTCAGCACCATTTCTTTATCTTGAATGTGGAGTGTTTTAACTATTATTTTCATGGCAAGTTTCTATTTTGGTCATATCTGTTTGGGGTGTGGAATGCCTCTTATATATGTTTGGGCCTCTCTTTTTTTGATGAGGAAAGTTTTCCCTGATGATAGTTTGAAAAATTTCCTCATGTGTGATATTTTGGGATTCTTGCTCTGGTATTCCATGAATACGCATGTTCAGCTTCTTCAGGGTGTCCCATACTCTTGAATATTTCTCTCGAGTATCTTTTTGGCTTTAACAACCTCTTCTTTGACTCAATCTTTGCTAATTCCAAATCCAATTCCATATAATTGTTTTATAATTATTTATATACACTTTGTAAATTATCATGATCCTTATTTCATGTAGCTTATGTGATGATTTCAGTTGCTTTTGATTTCAATTGCTTATGTACAGATTTTGCAGAAAGCATTGCCTATATATGATTAATGACTGAAGAAACATGTAATATATATAGATACATGAAGTATTATATTATACTATACCATGTTATATTAAGAACCACAAGTCCTTCCCCTAACCAAACTTTGTCATGATATATCTTGAAAAACCGTAATGATAAAATTCTTCTGTTAGCTGGAATTGGAAACTATTGTATTGTCATTGTAGCCATTTGTATCAACATTTAGATAAGCATTTTTTTGATTATCAAAATATCCATGTTTTAAATTTTATTCCAAGCCAAACTTTTCCATATATCTTTAATATATAAATTATTTTTTAGCTCAGACAGAAGATAATAAATAGGTAAGCTTGAGACAAATAGAGCAGTAATGAGATGTCAACAGAGATTCTGCTGGCTCCATAGTATTTGCTTTATGCAGTTGATTGTAATCATTGTAAATACATAGAACACTTAAAATGGATGGCCATTGTATTAGTCAGGGTTCTCTGAAGAAACAGAATCTATACAATGTTATATATATACATATATATATATATATATATATATTAAAATAA
This sequence comes from Typhlomys cinereus, assembly GCA_023101885.1. Taxonomy (NCBI): domain Eukaryota; kingdom Metazoa; phylum Chordata; class Mammalia; order Rodentia; family Platacanthomyidae; genus Typhlomys; species Typhlomys cinereus. The sequence goes on along the minus strand of JALPQD010000393.1, from coordinate 1,937,178 downwards.
CTCAATAAAAATAGTGTCCTTCAAAGTACCTGCCCACAGTCACCTATTTCTTGACTGGAATGTTCCACAAAGCCAAAAGATCCCAAGAAGGTCTCAAGCCTTTACTTCTCTGGAGGGTCAAAGAAGCGGTGAAGAATAGCTGGTCTCCAATGTCCATGATGAACAGCAAACAGCAGCAAGGCCTAGAGACTAGGCTCCAAAGACAGTGGGAACAGCAACAACGTGATGGAAAAGGTGAAGCTCCAAGTCAGCCAAGGACAAAGGTAGCAGCAGCATCAGAGATGGCCACGATGCTCTAAAAGTGAACGACATGCACGGAGTGGACTCCATAGCAAGTTGACACAAGATAAGGGAAGAGCAAGTCCCTCCTCCTTGCACGTCCTATTATATGATCCACCAGTGGAAAGTACCACCCACTATGGGCTGGGTTTTTCATAGCAATCAATCAAGTACCTGCAGACTCATTCAGGGGCCATTCCAACCATTAACCTTCCACAGCTGCGCTCCAAACAGTCTGCAGCTGTCAAGTTGACACCAAAATGCAACCATAACAGCCATCATGTGTCTTACCATATGTCTGAATAGATAAACATATTAAACACCTGCAGAATAAATACAGATGAAATGGCTTATGCATACAGGTGAGTCCACAGCTAAGTTCAATGATATGCTCAGATGCATTCCTTTCTCACAGGGTTTGAACAGGAAGAAGATCCAATAAAAGCTGTTGTTACATGGAAGTTCCAGAGCTAGGTCCAAGCAAGACTTCTCATTGCTCATAAGTGAAAGACATAGAATTTATCTGCAATTATCTGCAGTTGATTTTAGCAAAAAGTCCAAGTGGCAGTTATCAGCTTTCATTAGTTTTTAGAGAGTGTTAGTGATTGGAAATGAGCTGTTCTGTATTTTGTTTCTATTTCTGACTTCAAGGAAGAATAATTCCATAGGTTTTCAGAAAAGTTCATCTATTCTGTCTTAAACAATATCAATAAAATTAATTTCAGGGTTATGGCAGAACTCAAAGATTGAGTCTCAGGACAATCAGAAAAGCAGATAAAGAAGAAATAATTCACAGGAGATGATATAGAAAAGATCAGAGGGCCAGGTGGATGGAAAGACACCATAGTCTCAGTGATGTCTCTCTACTGCCTGCTTCCTGAAACTTAATTTTATACAGTAATACAAATAGGAGCTAGGGATCAGATTGCAGCATCAGGTAAAAGACTGTGATTAGTTGAAAGACAGTTAGGGAAATGAAAGTTCACCTAGATTCTAGCATATGCCTAGATAACCAGTTTGTGATATCAGGAGAAATCAGACTTGTGCAGAATTCCCCAGGTAATGTGAAATCCCTTTTGTCAGTTTGGCATCCTGATGACCACTTTCCTCCAGATGGCATCCTACATAGTTCTATCATTCCATTAAAATCTGTGTTAATTTCCTCATCTGTTGACATAAAAAGAAGTAAAGGATAGGAAAACTTCATATGTATGAAGTAGGAGTATAGAGTATTAAGTTACTGTTATTAACTAAGTACTTCTATGACTATTTTTGTCTATTTTAAATGTGTAAAATCACATTATATGCATTAAAGATATGTGAAAACATCCCTTAATCTATTGAATTTAGAGTCTTCTATATTTTATACTGATGCCATTGGAAATGTTGGAGAGTATAAAACTGATCATGTCACATCCAAATTACAAATATGTAAGAAGCTTCAAACTGTACAAGCCACCTAAACTTCTACTAAGGATTTATAAGATCTCCCTAAGGCCTAGTGATTTCATTTTCTTCCATATTACCAGATACACACTAGCTTCAACCCACGCTGAATTGATGGTGCTTTTGACACACATATACTTCAACACATGCATTTCATTTGTATTTCTGAATCTGCAGTGGTCAGGTACCATATTTACCTGCATCCTCTACTCCTCAGCAAACTGAATAAGACTTAGTTGCAAAAGACTTTGAGCTCTGTAGGTTGATTAGATTTATAGCTTATATACTGATTAGAGCTCATAAAGAGGTTCATAACTCATTGAGTTCTCATAACAACATGGTGAGTGGAGAGAAAAGAAATCATATTCTGACAGAATCAAGTCCCTGGGAGATATTGTTATAGCTAAGTGATGGAAAACTTGTCTAGTATGAAAAAAGCCCTGGAATTTGTATCTAATGGAAAAAAAAACAGAAAAGAATAAAAGAAAACAAATGTACTTTTAAATTAACTTACTTATCTAAGGTCATAAATCTGGTGGGTGGTATGATCAGAAAACTTCTGACTTTTAAAAAATATATATGATTTATTCATTAAGTTTTATTTAGATTATTAGTAAAAATACAAATGTACTGACATCTTCAATACTTAAGTCTTATTAGAATCTTGTTATTTCAGCTTTCAGTTTGAAAGAAAAGGGATTTCAAATGAGATTTGAACCTTGGACAGATTAATATACTTTTGCCAGGAATAGGCTAAATCTGGTTTTAGAATTGGCACTGAAAAATTATTTATTAATGAAGTCAATAGACTATCACTTTTACTTCAAATAAATAAATACTTCATGCCATGAGTGTAATAAGAAATGATATGGGACTTGTTACTTTTTCATGTTTTTACAGATGAATATAACTAGGTTTATTTTTCAGGGTAGTTGCTGCTATAGATCTTTTTGACCTTATGATGATTGTTTTGACCTTATGATGGTTAACTTCATATGCCAACTTGACTAGACCATGGAGTATTCACATTTGGTGATGATTGTGAAAGTGATTTTTTCATAATAACAGTTATCAAAGTGGACTAAGTAAATTAAATTCCTCATCTGATGTGTAAACACCAATAAGTGTCAAGACAAGATAGAGTAAAGCATTTGACCAATTACTGCTTGAGTTGGACATCATACTTTTTCTTCCTTTAGACTCTTAAATGAAGAATGACATTTTCTTAGATCTCAAGAATTCTTGTTTTGGACTACAATTTATACCATTGATTCTCCTGGTTCTTGAGTGTTGAGCTTGGAAAGGAATTAGTACCATAATCCCCTTCATGTCTTTCACTTGCCACCTTCATTCTGGGGATTTCTTGATCTTTGTTATTGTTTGAACTTATTTTTATGAGAAATATTACATTAAATCTATCTTTTCTGTAATCCATCATCACTTCATGCATGTATATATGTATCCATCCATTGTTATCTTTTTGTGTCATCTATCCATCAATCATCCACATTTCTATCTAGTTATCAGTCTTATTGGTTCTTTCTCTCTGGAGAAACCCGGTGAATACAAAGTTGTTGAATTATTCATGAACAAACATGAGCATTGGAAACACAAGAGGGTTTCTTTATAGTGCAAAAATTTCAAGGAAAATTTTCCCTACGGATTTTGATATTATATTTATTCTTAGGGTTCAGATCTAAGGTGTTCTGAAAAGCTGAAGCTGCTGTATCCTGTGAAGCTCAGTGTATTTGTTTATCATCATAAATTTACTGTGACTGAAATCATACATTTAGGTGGCACAAGTGACTTAAAACAGAAATTCATTATCACCCAATTCTGGAAGTTATATATCCGTATCAGGGTCATGCTCTCACTAAAGCCTGTGGAGGATTTGTCTCTTGCCTCCTTCTTGATTCTACTTACAACTAGGAATCTCAGACTATAAAATTAGATACAGGTGTCAATTTGACAATTGAAGGCTCTATCTCTGGACACATTTTAAAAGTATTAATGGTTAAGCCCCAAGCAAGAGTGTAGGAGAACGGAGAGGACCTAGCCCATGGCAAGTGGGACTATTCCTTGGGCATATGAATAAGATGGAGGAACTTGGATCAGTTAAAGTTAGCATTTTTGCATCAGACTAGAACTGTTGAGATGTTCAACTCTTGAACTGGGTTGATAAAACCTATGAATTCCATGAGTATAAGCCTACTACTATACTTCTTTAGCTACTTCAGTGGGTTGGTGTTTTGGGGTCTATTTAAATAGACTTATTTTTGGCAAATGATGTTTACTCCTTTCTCAGCAGTCCTGAGGATATGGTGTGTCCAGTTTTCTTGTCCCCTGGTGTTGGTAAGCTCTTCTGCCAAGCTGGACCAAGAAATGTAATGAGCAATTGTAAACCAGAATAAAATCCCTTGTTTCCCTAATCTGTTTGACTGTGAATTTGTCAGCAAGATGAAGGCAAACTGCTACGCTCATTCCTTGGTCTGTAGATGTACAACTCCAGTTTGTGCCCTCCTCATCACACACCATACAACTGTGCATCTGTCTTCACTTGTACAGCTGAGTGGAAACAGTAGTGAATACATCAAGATAGATTTTTCTTATCCAAATTTGCATTTTCATGATGATAAACTAAAAACTAAGGGAGTAGCAAAGTGCTAGGCACAAGATGAATGAGATATTCTTATATATTACCTCTGTAAGTACTAGGTGTATTTCAAATGAATATGGAATTGAATTTTGGGGTCATAAGCATGTATTTGGTCATTTCTGAATAATGTTACAGATAGACTGTCTCAAATGAAGGCTAAAACAATGGCTTCAGTTGTATTGATAGAAGTCTACTGAAGAAGTTAAATAACACAGAAAATAAAAAGTTCTGAGATGGACAGATGGACAAGTTGATTTTAAAAATAGTGGACAACTCAATCTCTACAGTAAATAACAGTAGAGATACATTTCTAAGGCTAAGATAGATGTTAAAACTAGTTCAAATACTGGTTAATTTTCTTTAAAGAAGGTAGAGAAAAAAATTTAACATTTGAAATAATTGAGAGGTAGGAAGGAAAATTACTTATGGAAAACCAAAGATTATTGAGAACTACTGCTTCCCCAGGTATCAGACCAATCCATGTACTCAAACTGCGTTCTCCAGATATGTTCCAGCATTATGGTGTGAAGGCATAGGAAGTCCAGGAGGAGCAGGTCAGGCCATGTTCAGCCATATTCTCAGACTTTTTCCAATGTTTATAATCTGAAATTATTTAATCATTTTGCATACATATTTATGGGGTGCAGTGTGACCATTTTAGGTTTCTGATGCTTAATTATTTCAATGCTTGTTGCTATCATAAACCTGAGGTCACATTTGGTTTTCCTCTGTTACTGATTGTCCCTCAAGCATTTACCTAGTCAGTGATTCCTAAAGAGACACTGCTTTCAACAGGACAGTGGCTCTTTCAGCCATGGTTCAGTGGAGTTCACAGTGCTGTATTTCATACCTTGTGTGATAGTTAAGCCTGGGTGTCAACTTGACACACCCAGTGTTAACTAAGCTGGGCTGAGACCACCTCTGGAAATGATCAACTGAGACCACTTGAAAGGATTGTACACGCCCTAGATCCTATCAGAACTCCAAAGCTCTCAAAGGATTCTCCCAATACTGCATTATATAAAAAGGAGCCACCAAGGAGAACAGATGCCTTCTTGCAGCTGTGCTAGGAATCGTTCTTCCTTCTGGCCACCCGGTTTCTTCGACCTTCTAGCCTTCGACTAGACTAAGACTCTAGGAGTTCTCCAGCCTTCAGCCATCACCCACTTGATTACCAAACTGAGCAGCTAGCTATTGACAGCCATTGTTGGAACTACCTCGGCTACTGGCAGCCATCCGTGGACTACCTCGGCCATATCTGTAAGCCAACTCAATAAATTTCCTATATATATTATATATGTATATATTCATTCTGTGAATTCTGTGACTCTAGAGAATTCTAACTAATACACCTTGTATTTAGATCTCTCTGTTTCGATCTTTTTGACCCACATATTTCTTTTAATGGACAGACTCTCTGAAAGCTTATGCTTGCACTGTGTAAGGGAAAAGAAAAAAAATTCATCAGAGTGAAGAAAGCATACATGTTTTTGAAATGTGTACAAGTGAGTGAAAACAGAAACAAAACTGGAGACCACAACAAACTATGATATGATAACTGCCAAGTATTCAGTCATGACTCCTGACAGACTGACCTCCACCATTCTGTGGAAGGCAGCATTTCCAGTAATTTTATTTGGAGTCTGAGTTTGTTAGAGTGCAGCACAATGAAGATAGGGAGGGCGTTAGATGCTCTCTGAACAAGCTCAGGCATTGGGACATATTGTATAGCTGCTTGGTAAAATTTAGAGATGATTTTGGATATCAATCATACACAGAAATGTTACTAGGATTAAGGAGAGGGATTAATATTATTTACATTGGAGTGAGAAGAATGATGAAACTAAAAATGGAGTTTAATGCAGATTGAGAACTCAGACCTTGGACTCAAACTTGATGCCAAATCATGATACAGGAGAATTCTTTGTCACCTTTGGCAAGATATTTGGAATATCATTTCAGAGAGAGCAATGGTAACATGGGAGAGAGTTTCAGATGTGGATTAACACAGACAAGGTGCTGAACAAATGTTTGGCATTCACTATTGGCTCAATTTATATCAATATTGATATTAATATAACACATTTTCCTGTCTGTAAATATCTATCTCCATTAGACTACTTGATAAAATACATAAGAGTATGTAATGGCTCCTTGTTTTAAATTGTTAGAGTCTGAAGAAATTACTTGGGGAATGTTTGTATATTCCTAGTCCATAGGAAATTGATTTCAGTGAAGAAAGGAAATTCACCACTGGGCTGTAAGAACCTTAAGAGCTCAAGATTGATTTTCATGAGTGTAGAATGATGATATTTTTACCCAAGGTTCTCAGAATGAGAGCTTTGCAAGGAGGTCGTCTGGCAGCAAAGTCTGTTTAAAAAGATATTTCTTAAAGTGCTTCCTGTTTCAGACTAGATTTTGCTGAATGACATGGCACTGTACAATATAAGAGCTTGAAGCTTGAAGTACAGGAAGCTATAGATCATTTCTAATGAATAAATCATGTTTGCTATTCCCGTCAATATTGCTAATGCTATGATAGAAGCAGGCTAGTTCTGCAGTAAACTATTGATAGTCAAGTCCTCACAGGTCACCTATTTAGTATTTAGTACTCTGGTATAGCAGTAACACTTGTTTCTGTTCAGAATTACTTTTTTTTTTAGTTTTTACACTATATCCATTTTAACATTAATTTTGATATAAGATAATAAACCTTCATAAAATGGTGCTGCACAGTTAATATAATAAGTTTTGTGGTTTAAGGCATATAAATTTCTAATTATATATTAAAATTGAATTGAATTTATTAGGGTGTCACACTGGACCATGTTGAACAACATTAGTGGGAAAAGGAAAATGAGGTGAAAAAAAATAAACAAAAAATATCTTTCAATACTTCATCTTTCTTTTAAGATTGATCTGCTTATTTTGGAGGATAAACTATGTTTTTGCTAAATAGACAAGTCAAACATATTAAAAATAAGCTACATTAATTTTTGTTAACTTGCATTTCATATACATATGAACACACATTTACTAATAGTTTCCCTTTGAGGGTAGAGTTATGAAATAGTAATTAAAGTCAAAATGGAGAATTGCCATTTAAATTATTTTGAATTCCTATTCTTGCTCTTTACAAAGCCATAATTTTTCCCAATGTTTTAGTTCTTCAACAAAATTTTATTTAGCAATCATCTTACACATTTTTAGAAATTTTTGATAAAATAATAGTAATTATATAAACAATTACGAAGAAAGTCCTGCATTTCATGACCATATTCTAGAGAAATCCTTTTTTAAAGAAGGTGGAACAACTAAGCGAATATATTTTCATAAGGTAGTGTTACAATAGACACAGTCATAGAGATATTTACAGAAGAGCGCAGACAAGTAAATCATGTAGATAAGTGTATAATTGCAATAGATGATCCTGTCTGGGGAGCACTGGATTTTAGAAAATCTATCAGGTGTGGTACCCATCATATATCTCCTGCTGAGTTGAATTAAAGGATTTCAATTATGACTAGAAAATGAAAAGATACATTAGAGACTTTTAATTAAAATTAAATAGAGGAATGAATACACATTTTTATAAACTTTACTCATGCCTTGGGGCAGAGAGTAACATAATGAGATTGGAGTGCAGAGAACTCCTTGGAAAGTTCAACAGGTAAATGATAAAGTGTATATTTCTGAAATATCATAGTGATTTTAATGGTAGATTTGTAAAGAGGTTTGTATGTTTGAGAAAAATCTAAGAAGTCTAACTTCAAAGGGGTTTGGTAATGTGGGTTGGTGGTGGAGGGGTAAAGGACAGGAGAAATTCATTTTTCCCCCGTTTCATCCTTTTATAAGACCAGCGAACCACATTATTAGAAGAATCACTGGGAATTTCTGTGTACGCTTGTTATAAATGGAATTATAGATGAAATTTAAAACTTCAGTATGTCCATATTTATTTATATGGCTTTTGACAAAATTATAAATGATAAAGAACATGGAGGTGCTGTGAAAATATACCCAGAAACTTGGTAAATCACAGCCATTCATTGCCTCACACATAGGTGAAATCACAGTCACAGGTCTGAATCAAAGTGTCAGTGGGGTTTGTAGAATCTGCTACAGTGGGGGAGTAGAATCTGCTTTGCTCCTTCCAACTTGTGTCATTGTTATTTCTTCTTGGTTTATGACCACCTTACTCCACAGTTTAAAGTCAGGAAATTCAAATATCTCTCCATCTCCTTCATATTGCCATGTATTCGTGTGGGTGCGTGTGTATGCGTGTACTCTTGTAAACAAGAAGGCACTAAAGTTAGTATGCCTGTGGAGGCTAAAGGATGACATTACAAATCATCCTAGATTGCTACCTCCTTATTCCCTTGCTCTGGAGTTTCCCAGGTTCCATTTCCCAGAGCCATAACTATGGGATACTGCCATAGTTGTTAAGCATTTATTAAGTGGCATCCAAGCTCAGGTACCTTTGGTTAAGATAAAGCAAAACTTTAAGCCTTAAGCCTCAAGTTGTATAATTTAAGAACTTCAATTTTGTAGAAGGCTGTCATTCACATTTTTATCTACATGTTATTTACCTCTCACAAAAGTGATTGTAAGGAAGATCCTATTAGAGAAATAAAGAAAATAAATCTGTGTGCATGCTTATTTTCTTTCAAAATAAAATTTTTAATTGTTAAGATGAGAAATAAAACACTTTCTTTATTGGGATGGTTGTGTTTGGTTCTAGTGAAAGTACTGTAATCTTGAAATTGTTGACAGTTGAATTTTGCTGCAAACATGAATTGTTTTCATGTCTTCTGGGAATTTTGGTCTCTGAATTCAGAGTAACAATATTTTCCTGATTGCAGAAAGGCTTATGGTATTCTATGATCTATGATTCTCACTATTGCAACCATAAACTTTGTTATTAAAAGGAGAAAGAAGAATGAAGAATAGTGCAAGTATGCATTGAAAATTACATGTTTTAATATTTCACTTATTTTTAGCTTGCGTACACTAATCTTTTAATTGACAAAACTTAATAGGATTTAAAACATCTATTGATCATGTCTTAATTAGAGAAAAATAAATTTTGAGGTATAATTGAAATACGTTTAATATTAGAATAATTCTATCATGCATAAAAATCCTATCATATATGTTATATACATATAATTGCATTTGAAGTGTACATAAAGATTTATTCTTGAAAGAATTTAAATCTCTGGGTCTTTATTTTAGGGGGGTGAAAATATCCCAATAATAATTTTAGTAATGTAGAATCTACCACTCTAGAGAAAGTTAACTCTGATCCATGGATTCATGAACAACAATAACAACAACATAAAAATCAAATGGGCCTCATTTATACAAATGATTCTCAGACATGGAGTTTTGATGTTGGTGAAAATTCAGAACTTGGAACAGAAGTACTAGTTACCTAGATTGACTTGGAGTCAGTGGGATTTGGGCAATGTCTCACGACTCAGGTGTTTTATTACAAAGTTTCTTTGTATCTGAGTTCTAATAGCTGTTCTCTACTCACAAATTATTTCATAAGTTCATAGCTTCTGTTCCATAATCTAAATCAGTAACAATCAATAGAAGAGGAAATTCAAGAGTACTTACTTTACACATTGGTCTTTTATTACAACTTCATGCTAATAAATCAAAAATTTTTATCAAGTGAAGGTGATATTCATTAAGTTGACCTGTGAGTGAAGATACAATTTAGGGAATATTCATTAATAGAAAACATTGGAGATGGTGGGTGATGTTATGTAGATATTTATTTAATTTCTCTTTTGGTAAACTGTCAATACTATAAAACACTAAAATTTCATGTTTGTGCATACACATACATGTGTATGCCATGGAGAAACATTAATTCACCACATGGAACAGAATTCTAAAAAAGAGAAAATAATAATTGTATTCAAAGAACAGGAAAAGGAAAGAAGGAAATATAAATCTATTTCTACTTTCTACTGTATTTCATAGTTATGGAAATTCTGTACTTATGTTGCCACCACAAGGATCAAACTAAACATTGAGAGTACAATTTACATATCAAGATATATCATTTGGTTTTTGTTACAAAGAACATTCTTAACTTTTTAGAGTTAGACCAAGGAAGATACTGCCTTTGTGGCATTGAACAGGCACTAGCTATTGACCACTTTCAGATGCTAATGCCCAGAGTGCACATGAAGTTCCATCCTGAGACTAGAGATATGAACAATGTGCATTCAGATGGATCATTATATATTTCAAAGTGATTTTACTGGAAATCTTGATCTAGGCTTATCTTGATTCCAAGGGACAAACTACAGACTTCCTATATAATGTTAAAACAAACTCTCTGGTGATATTGGTGATAAAGGAAACAATCCCATAGACTCTGAGGAATGGATATGGATATAATATAAGAGAACCTTCCAAACATAAAGCAAATACTACCCTACAATGGAATATGCCTTTACTGAAGTAACATAAGCTCTGATTTCTTTAATTGTAGGCAAAAAACAAACAAACAAAAAAAACAGTGTAATGAAGTCCATGGCATTTCATTATAAGTTTGGTGTGTAATAAAAGAATGTTTCTTTATTTTGGTTCATGACTGTGTTTGACGAGATGTGATTTTTTCAGAGTAATGAACAACATTGGCTTGTGATCAGGACTTGTATACAATTGACACAAATCTAACTAAGGCCTCATTTTGCCTTTCAATTATAACTCTGGCAAGAACCCCTGCAAGGGGTGGAAGCTCTGTTGATAAACTCAGTTCTGATTCTTGATATGCAAGTCAATTGACCATGTCAGTCTAATATCTCAGCCCTTCCAAAAGCAATGAAGACCTTACCAGAAAATTAAATAAAGACATGAATTGCTTCTTTATGTGTTGCATTTGAGTGCACATGTAAAGCAAGCTTAATTTTTGTTCTATTTTTAAAAAAATATGCTTTAATGCTTTCTATAGTATTGTGAACATTATTTTAGTAGCTTTAGGTTGCCAAAGTAAAGTCATTTTCTTAGATAAAATTGAGCAATTTATGTGTTAACGTATTTTAGGATGTATAATTCTTTACAATATATTTGAGAATAGATCAGCTTTGCTATTCATTAGTTCTTTCCAAAGAAAATACTGAACAGCAAACCTATTGATACTTCTTAATAAAACAGAATTCGAGCTTAATTTATATCTACTTAACTACAAATGTTTTATCCAGCTAAGTGCCATCACTAAAAAAGAAACATGTCTTTTAGACTAAGGAATTGTAGTGATCTGAATATTTGTGTCTCCCCAAAATTCTTATTTTCAGGCCTAATCACCAATGTGATGCCCTGGGGGTTAGACACCATGAAGAAGTTCAGAGCCCATGTAAAGCAGGCACCAGAAAGTTATCTGGCCTAATACATAAGAACGAGTCTGAAAGATGCCTTCTACAATTCCAAAAATAGATCCTCTTAAATATCACATCTGTTAATTCCTTTATCTTGGAAATCCTAGTCTCCAAAATGATGAGAAGTAAATTTCCCTTGTTCAGAAACTACTCAGTTTATGATATTTTGTTAGGACAATCTGGACTAACACAAGAATCATAATGAATGTGGGGAGTCTTGGACACTTACTTCCTGCTATAAAGTAAAATTACAGCAAAACTCCTTTGGCCTCATGTGTTCAATGATTCCTCCTTCTAGAACCCATCATACTTCCTCCAAGATGTCACCCCCTCTCCCAATGCCCTCCAGGTTCAAGGCTTCACCATGGTGATCTGTGCCATGAGTGCACAACTCTCTAAAAAGAGAACCCCCCCAAATTTGTACTTTTTTAAAACAAATTTGTATTTATAATGTCAAAAAGAAGGGAAAAAATCATGGAACATAAAAAGGAACAAGAGAAATGCTGTAAAAAATTTTTATTGATTGGTTATTGTGAGCTGAGCTCAAGGTTGATTCTTTTCTTATGTATTTAAATGAGTGTGGCATTAAGTATATTATCTGTAGATGTATATCTGAAATTAGTTCTCATCACAAAATTAGAAAGAGGATGGTAGTTGAAAAACAGATCCGACCCATTTTGCAAATGAAAATTTGCAAAAAATATATGCTTTCAGGAAAACGTTTTCCCAGCAATCACTGTTTAAAAAAAAAAAAAGATCTATCAAGAAGTCCAAGTGCCTATCTGTGGGGTCCTCAGTCTAGGTGACCTCAATAATCTGTCAAGCTTAGACAAAGATGTTTTGATGGAGGAAGTCAGGAGGGCATAGTTCAGAATGTTTTGAAGAAATTTCATTACATACAGCCTGTTTGCTGGCTTGACCTTTAAGATAATTGGTTGCCTATTGACCCGCCCTGGAATTCCCCTTACTGTTTCTGCCTTTATAAGATGGCTATGGACTTGCAATAAATGAGTTCCTGCTTGATTAGACTCCCTGTTGCGTCTGATTGTCCTCAGGAAGGAGGGCTGGGAGTGGGCGGAGAGCACACTCACCTTTCCCCCATCCCCGCTGTGGAGGACCCACGGGACTGGCCTGCAGGACAGAGCTGTGATCCCTGGGGACCTCCACATCTGGCACCCAACATGGGGCATGAAGAGTTCATGGAGTGTTGAAGAATTCGATTGGGGCCAAACGGTCTACAAGGTCTACCCTAAGATGGGTAATGCAACTACTAAGTCTGAAGACCTGGAGCTTTAAGTGCTGAGATATATGCTTAAGAGTAGAGGGTTCTCTGTTCTTTAGAAAAATGGGCAACCTCGCCTCACACTGTAAGGAGCCCCAAATATGTGTCTTAAAATCTCTCCTAGAGACTAGAGGCCTCAAGGTTAAGACTGCTGGCCTAGAGGAATTTTAGAATGAGCTGTGGTTTTAGCACCTTAGATCTACCCAGAGAAAATGTGGGAGCCGGAATTATGGATAAGGGTGCTTTTCCTGCTAGATGTTTTTCATAATTAAGCTAAGCTGCCAGATTTAACTAATATGAGGTCTTGTTTTAAATAAGGTTTTCCTAAATATTAATCTACTTTTGATAAAGCTTTCAAGGGTAATTTTAAGGCAGTTGCCAGTAAATTGGTAAAGTGTTAATGTGCTTATATGTTTATATATTCTGTATTTTCATGTTGCATCTTGTGCTTCAACAACAAAAAAAAATCTGTGGCCACTTCAATTTTTTTTCATTTCTGTTGCATGTTAAAATAATTTTGGCATGCTGTTTTTACATACATGTATGCATACTTAAGAACAAATAATTTTGATCTGTTTTCAGTCAGCCTTTATATAATTAATGTCCTCCCTGGGCTGCTAAATTCTCACATTTGCCTGGATGAAAACCCCATCATGCCCTTAATGATTCAGACCCAAGCTCTCCTCATGGAGAAAAAACACCCAATCTTCTTACAGTACCTTAGGGGACATCAAGGACTACCTGGGTTTTTAATATCAAGGCAATGTTGAAGCAGATAGAAAGACCTCTGCTCATATTTTATCCACCAATTTGGAAAGGGCCCAAGGTCTGTATTAAGCTTCACAAGAAATTCTCTCAATTTCCTATCAAAGATGTAAAAAAAATTGTGTGCACCTACAAGTCTTGCCAGCCATTCTCACAGATGCCACCATTAAAACAATCAGGGGTAAATGCCCATGGACTGAGGCCCAATTTTATATGGCAGACTGATGTCACACATTATTCTCCATTTGGTAAGCTTAAGTATGTTTTTGTATCTATTGACACATTCTCCCAGGCCTGTTGGGCTCCAGCCCACACAGGAGAAAGGTCTAAACATGTTCAATCTCATTTTCTACAATGTTTTGCTATATTAGGATTACCACAAAAATAAAAACTGATAATGGGTCATGCTTTATAAACAAAAGCTTACAGAACTTCTTCATGTTATGGGGAATTCAGCACACTACAGGGATTCCTTACAACCCACAGGGCCAAGCTATCATAGAATGTAATCATCAAAATATTAAGGCCCAATTACAAAAACAAAAGGGGGGAATAAGCCTCCACCAACAATTAAATATGGCCTTGTTCACTACTAACATTCTCAGTTTTCAAAAAAATCAAATAGAGTTCCGCTTCCAAAAACATTGGGGGTGACAAGAACAGAGATCTGAAGTTCTGCTTCCAAAAACATTGGGGGTGACAAGAACAGAGACCTGAAATATAGGTAAGATGGAAAGACCCCATCACAGGACAATGGAGGGGCCCATTATTATTAACAATGGATCCAGGCTTCAGGTGTGTCTACCCTATAGGAGACTCAAACCCCATATGGGTGCCTGCTAGAAATCTTAAATTCTATTATTGGGAAAGATGACCCCGACTAACCAAAGTCAGACACTGCCAAAGACTAATAAGGACATAAAAAATGATGGCTATGCAACAGGCTCAGCAGGCTCTTGACTAATACTCGTAAAAAGGGGAAGAAGAGAAAAAAGAGAAATAAACATAGACCTAACCAGATCCATGGGCAACATCGCCCTTGAGATAGATTTTATTATCTCCTCACGGGACATGGTGAATGTTGGATGGACCATCATATTGATCCTCATGAGAGGGGCCATAGTCGTGGGGCTTACCTTGATCCTGTTCCTGACTACTTCCATTTTAATCCATCAGCTTGGAGGGATCAACTCAACCTTTTGAGAGAGACTGAAATCATCTTGGTGGTGTTCCTCACCTGGACATATTTACTGCTATGCTCATGGATCATCAGAGAGGGCTTAAAGGCTATGGACTTTATGCTCTTGCTACTGCTACTGGTCGAACTTGTGGGGTTGAAATTGCTTTGGAGTTATGTAATTAATCCTGGTATGCTACAACCAATGGGTTGGGACTTAGTCTCCCAGTCCATGGCCTGTATTGTTGGGCTTGCTATGGATTATATACACCATAAGAAAGATAATACAAAACAATCATACTACACAACAAAAGATGATTATGCTTACACAGATCCTAGAGGAGACACCTGCTAGAGGCCCACAGGAGCCTTGGATACAATTGGCCCTCCAAGAAGTTGCTTGGGTTCCACAATAGAGAAGACTATCCTAAGGGTGTAGCCACCTTCATGAGGTGCTCCCTTAGGGTTTGCTCGAGGAACAACCCTTTGATCCCACCTCATTACAAAACAAAAAGGGGGGACATGCGGGGTCCTCAGTCTAGGTGACCTCAATAATCTGTCAAGCTTAGACAAAGATGTTTTGATGGAGGAAGTCAGGAGGGCATAGTTCAGAATGTTTTGAAGAAATTTCATTACATACAGCCTGTTTGCTGGCTTGACCTTTAAGATGATTGGTTGCCTATTGACCCGCCCTGGAATTCCCCTTACTGTTTCTGCCTTTATAAGATGGCTATGGACTTGCAATAAATGAGTTCCTGCTTGATTAGACTCCCTGTTGCGTCTGATTGTCCTCAGGAAGGAGGGCTGGGAGTGGGCGGAGAGCACACTCACATTTCCCCATCCCCCTGTGGAGGACCCATGGGACTGACCTGCAGGACAGAGCTGTGATCCCAGGAGATCCCCACACCTATCTATGTGCATAAAGAAATTCTGGGTACTTACTGGTTTCTTCTCTTTCTATAATATTCATTGCAAAAGAAACTGATAGTGTACTTTAGATAAATATTCTTTTAGTTGCCTACATTGTGAATCTTCTTTTCACATGTATATGTATGTATGTACATATTTTTCCTTTTCATGTGCATGTATATATGGGGTATGCACATGTGGATAAGTGTGTGTGTGTGTATTTAGATATAGTGCACATGAGTTCTCATGCATGTGAAAACCTGAAGGTGATATCATGATCATCTCTGATCATTCTTCTGCAGTATTATTTTTAACCTGGGTCTGTAATTAAATGCAGAGTCAGCCTGCTCTAGAGATTCCCAGTCTCTTCCCTCTATGACTGGAATTGCATGAAGACACCACATTCTCTGGGCAGTTTTACTTGGGATCTCACCTCCAGGCCTTGTAGGAAATGTCTTTAACCACTGAGCCATCTCTCTAGCCCCTACACACATTTATTTATTAATTTTTTGATATTGAAAATTGCACCTGGGATCCATTTGCTTGGACAGGTGTTTTTTCACTAAGCCATAGCCACATGCTTCATTTTATTTTATTACATTATATTGTTTTATTTTATTTATGAGACAGGATTCACTACACTGTCCAGGCTAGCTTTAAACTTGTTATTGTTTTGCCCTTATTCTACTGAATAGATGAGATTTCTGGCTGGTGGTACTGGACTTTGATATATAATGAAATACTAAAATAAGATCATGTTCTCATTATATTGTATAAGCAACATTACAATTTCAAGTAAATAGTCCATTCTTTATTAATGTTACAACTTATTGTGTGACAACCTTAACTTGAGAAAGTGCATTCATACTCAAAGTTTAAAAACTGTAGAACAAAAGCCCCCAAAGCCCTATACCTTCCTCAGAGAAGGAGCAGGCAGAGATAAGCTCACCAGAACAATGTCTCTCGCCAGCGCATGCCCAAGCACGTCTCCTTACAGGAACCCAGTTTGAACTAAGTGGACCACAAATGCACAGAATGACATTAGAGAAGAAGGGAGAGAGATGGGGAAAGAGAAGGCTTAAAATGGGGAAAAGGAGGAATTGGGATAGGGACATAAGAGGTAAAAAATCATATGACTACACATTCAAAGTCCTAAAAGAATATGAATAAATAAACAAAAGAGAAAAAAAATCAATTTATTTATAAATGCAAATGAACATTCTTTCTCTTTATTACAATTAGTCTTTTAAGAACAGCTTACCTAAGTATTCATTTTTAAAAATTTTTTTTCATTATTTATTATTTATTCAATTATGTGTGTGTGTGTGTGTGTGTGCATGCACGTGTGTATGTATGTGTGTGTGTAGAATCACGGATGAATTCGAGAACCACCATGGATGCCTCCACCTCCTTGTTCACTCTGCCCCGGGATTCAAAGGCTCTGCCCTATCAGGACCAGAAACCAGGTGCCCCAGCTTCTGCCCGGCATCTATACGTGGGGTCTAGGATCCGAACTCAGGACCTTCCACCTGCAAGGCAGAGGCTTAACCCCTGAGCCACCTCTCCAGCCCCTCATTTTTAAATTCAAAGAAATACCTAGGTAAACCTATTTTTAAACTTTAGTAAACTACAGATCAGAAGTTTTAAGCACAAATAATTCACTAGGGATTTATCTTTCTGTTCAGAGCAGTTGAATTTATTACTTATATATTGATCAATTATTTTATTAAAGGAGATTTGGGATCTGCTCTAATAATCCATTTTTCCAAAAAGCATTGTTTTAACTCTAGGGAGGGTTTTCTCTCCTTTAACAGATATGACACTGTCTCCCTAAAAAATAACTGGTGCTTATGTCTAAACATGTCTTTATTTGACTAACACTGTAAAGCTTTGGTCACACACTCCATCCCAGAATCCACACAGATATCTCGGGTGTGCTACCTACAATGATATCAGTGCTATCAAGTTGACTCTTCTGGGTTTTATGTCCATCAGGATGAGAAATAAAAGTACGTAATTTGACAGAATCAAAGTGATTCTCCTTTAGACAAAGAGGCAAATGTTTTAATGACACACAGAATGAAGCTTGCTAAACTTTCAAATGACATGTGATGATGTTCTGAGTGTGGGAGGTAAGTAGATCAAAGAAGTTGCCTGTAGAGGATGGGTGGACCTGGGCGAATTGTGATTTGTTCCAGAAACGTATGAAGCAGATGGATTTGGAACATGACTTAAGTTAGAATGTGTCCAAAAAAAAATTCACAGTTTCTCTTTTTTTTTTCTGACATACCCTCATTATTTTTTTCCTTCTGTGGGCTTTATTTTCTTTCTGCCTGCCATTCTAGATGCTTTCATTAAACATCCTTTAAAACTATTTAACTATTGACTTATTTTCAAAATAACATACAAGCTGAAGCACAGTCTTTACAAATGTAAAAGAGTGATTGCTGCTTTACTTTCATATGGAACTTACAGATAGTTTTCTCATGTCTCAGTTTCATATGTGGATCTGTGAAGAGCATACCAAAGAGGTATGTGTAAACACTCAGACTTGAGGAGATATATGTATCTAGCATGGGATTTTCAAATAAACTTTTGTTACTTTGAAATTACTAGCCTATAAGCTTGAAATATTGATTACTAGCAACTGTAAAGATTATATTAGGACAGTATTTATCTCTCTATTCATAGTACAACTTGCAAGTTATTGGTGATAACTGGCAATTCTGAAGCGCCAGGTCCTAACAGGTTAATAGTGACTTTTAGAAGACCATATATTCTTAATAGGCGCTGGGGTCAATGTTGTGTAATTGGAGTAATCATCTTATTAAGCCTATACTCCTAATTCCATGATATACACTCGTATACCAAGAAATCATCTCTTCCCACCAATGATCTATTTAAGCAAGAATGTAACAGAAATCTTGACCCTGGCATCTTTCAAAGCTTTGATGATGGTATTGATTATTTATTTGCCCAAGAGTATAATACTGCATTTAGCTTAGTATTTTGAAAGGTATTCTAAGAAATGTCTTTTTTCATAGTAAAATTGCTGACACCATTAAAAATACCAGCTTCAGGACTACATATAAGATATACGCATATATTGTATAGCTATATAATAGATTTGACACAGTGTAATAACATATATCATTATATGTTATATGTGTATCTATATCTCCACATGTTATATATATTTGATATAGAAATAACTTGATAAAATAGTGACATGATATTCAATCAGATGGCATACATCAAACTGCAGAGGGCGGTGGTCCTTCCCTGAGGGAACAAGATCATTCCTATTACTGCTTTTGTTTATTCACTTTGATGGACTTCTGAGTTTAGGAGAAAAAATTAGCAGTCCAATAAGTATATGATATACAAAGTTCTGAAGATGTGGTATTGAAGGTAAGAGTTGTTCACAGAGAATAAATCCTGAAATTCTTCAGAAGGATCCTTCTTTAGTGCACATCCAAAGTATTTAGAAATAAATACTGAGCATGGAAATAAACTACCTGAAAGGCTAAGAATGCCAATTACCAATACATTGTTTTTCTATTTTCTACACTGAACACCTTAATGATTCAATGAACAATTGTAGTGTCTTCAGAAGGATTTTTGTAAAGTAATGTGGAATAATTACTACTTTATGCCTGATTAAAGGCATTCAATTGTATCTCAATGACATGAAAGTATTTCAGGGAAACTAAAGAGAATATGGAATTTTAAAAATAAACAATACCCAACATGGTAAAATTCACAATACCTAGTGTCCATAAAAGCTATTGGTTATACAGACAGGCTGGAAAATATAATACATAGTGAGAAAGTTAAACCAATTGAAATTGATCCAGATGTTCAACTTGGCAAACAAGGGTGTGCAAACACTTATCATTAATTAAAGATATTAATTAAAGAAATTTGAAGCCACCTCTAAGGTGGGCTTTGAGGATGGTTAACCCTGTATCTTCCTTCTGGAATAGCACCTGAATAAATCTCCCTTTCCTTCCTCAGATTATGGTTAAATATTGTCTTACAGCAACAGAGAAGAGTAACTGCTGTATTTGTGTATTCCTGCATTCTTTGTTGGAGTGAGGAGCAATAAGTGGGTATTGGAAGATACATCTCATAGTTTTTTACTGCCCCATAAATCTTGGCTTTTCACTCAACATTTCACAAATAATTTCAAGAATGTTCATGGAAATTATGACATACTGGTATTAGGTCAAAGTTTTGGGTGTACTACTGACAGTTGTTCATATAAGTCTGTACTTAGAAATAAATCTCATCTAGGACTTGTTCATTACTCATCAGCTGTATGCCATAAGAATAATTATTAAATCTTTTCCTGTATTTGGTATTGAATAATTTGGCATACTTTGTAGACCTTGGCACACTTTTTTGTGTATATGACTTTTTCTCTAGGATTCTATTTGTGCTTTTCTCCAGGAAAAGGCTGAAATGTGTTCTAGTTGTGTCTCTGAATGGAAGAGGTAGTGGTAAAGCTGACTGTTAACAGACTTGTTCTTGAAACAGACATGCTTTCAAGTGGCATGTGTGTATTATTAACAATTATTCAAGTGTGTATTATTAACAATTTGTTTTTTTAATTATTTATTCAATTGTGTATGTGTGTGTGTGTGTATGTATGTGTATGTCTGTGTAGAACCACGGGCAAATTCGGGAACCACCATGGAGGCCTCCACCTCCTCCTTGTTTACTCTGCCCAGGATTCACAGGCTCCGCCCTACCAGGACCAGAAACGCAGGCCGCCCTCGCTTCCGCCCAGCGTCTATACGTGGGGTCTAGGATCCGAACTCAGGACCTCTTGCCTGCAAGGCAGAGGCTTAAGCCCTGAGCCACCTCTCCAGCCCCAACAATTTGTTTTCCAGCTCACTTTGGTTCCTCTGTCCTTTAGTTGCAATTAGCAAAGATCATTGTTAATTAGCCTTGAATTATACTATTGCTTTTTTCTGTTCGTGTCCTCTGAAAATTACAACTCAGTTTTTATAAAGGGACACCAGTACCTTAATGGTAGAATTTTATGATAAAAAACTTCAAATTTAGTCATGTAATGATTCAATCAAGACTTATTTTAATGGACACCGGTGACAACAGACAATACTGAACTTTTTGTGACTGCAGATTTCAAACTGTTTAAGTCCTTTTCTTGTTTTAACTGTGCTCCGTGATGTTTAATCTAGTCACATCACAGGAAAACATCTGTATTCCTGACATTGAGTTTCTGTTATTTGCAACAACTGACAAACATACATATGTGCAGTTGTAAAATTTTGGTCAGTTTAAGAAAATGGGAATTAATCAAAAATTCTAGATATCACAAGTTTAGTAAGACAAGAGAGTTAAAAAACCAACAATATTTGAGACTAAATTGTAGATTGTGCTTATATTTCAGAATTGTGAAAGACAGAATCACAGCAGAACTGTTTATCCATCATCCTGAGATCCCATATCTTGGACTGGATATATCATGTAGTTGGATTTCATGATGATTCAGTTGCTTGAAATTAAAAAGTGTTTTATGGGAGGCTTGATTGTTTTACCTAGTTATAAAAAGAAGGGGACATTAGTATTGAGTAAACTGTAGAGTGGACCATCCTGTGGTCACAAGAGCTGACCTACTTTCTTACTTGCAGAAACCTTTTCGTTATGTTAGTTTGAATAAGTGGGAAGCAGAAAAACCTCATTTTTATATAATTTAGGATCAGCCAACTTATGTTCCCACTGAGACTCTGAGAGCTATGCAAAAACAGGAAATTTTATTGATTCACAATGGCAAGAGGTATAGCAGACATATCAAAAATGGGTGTCATCATAAGAGTTTTCAAATTGAATATTAATAAGTTGGTGTATATAATCATCTTTAGGGATTGCCATGCACAAAATAGGTCCTATGCAAATACTTCCTGTTAATAAATGAAAGGTTAATTTGGGTTTTACTACAGTTGAAATTAAAAGCACTTTCTTAGTTTGAAGTTTAGAGCTAAAAATCTCTCTATGCTACAAGAATTTTATGACCTTTTCATTTATTTTTGCTTGTATATGAAATAAATATTTCATTAAGTTATATGTCCCTACAAACCAAATGAGTCATAGTCTAATTCACAGCTATTCACTTTTGTGAAGGTTACCAGGTCATGCACCATGGTCATTTGTGAGTGTGATGGATCAGTTTGCCTCAATGAACACTGTATTAATTGAACACTCACTGACTTCCTCACACTGGAAAAAGACTGAGAACCGGTGGTGATCTTTCAGAATCCAAGGATCTGCAAAGAGCGTAAGGCTAGCTATCCAGATGCAGCTGATTTGGTTGATTATTTCAGTATATTTAGCTCATGTCCTAATTGGACACAGTTGTGGAATATTGCACAATTTTCAGGAAGTCTAATGTGGGGAGTGCTTTTTGAATAGTGCACCCCATCTACTGATTTGCATTTTATTCCTGAGATTTTTGGAATCCATCATACTTGAATACTGCCAAAGTGTGGTCTTAATTAAAATTAATAGATTTAATTTTCTCTCTCATTCTGAATATGAGTAGTAACATTTTAAAACATTTATGAGAAAGACATATTATTAAATATATTCTAAAATATCATTGAGCAGAATCTTCATATTACAAATTAAGAATTTGAAATAGAGAAATAGAAACAATTTAAACAAGGTAACATCAGTATAAATGAAGAAAGTAGATGAAAATCTGGATTTTTACTGCACAGTTAACATGCTTTTTCCATAATTTCCTCCACTCAGTGCACACTTTATGACTAACGTTCATCACAATGGAGAATATTTTTAGCAAATAATAGGATTTCCAGTCCTAACCCTGCACTAGGAATAAGAACTAACACTGTTTTACAGAACAATACCAAGAGAAACCACAGGTAAAGCTAAGAACATCCCTTCTCCTCTTTTCAATCTCAATGTGGACGGCTCTTAATTATGGCTAAATGTACAAGGTAAGGAGTCTGTAATTGTAAAGACTGAGAGTATACAAGAATAGTTACACTCTCAATGTTAATACAGATATCTTCAATAAACCTTTTCCCAAAGCACAAAGCCAGCATTGAAATTTCTAAATATACATTTCAAATAGCTTATGATGTATCCTTTTACTTAACTACAACTAGTAATTTCATGTATACTTAAAACTTGGTTGACACTGATGAGACAGAATTTGTGACAATGCAAAGTCTGGCATTTGCTAGAGGCACTAGGATCCTATGCTTAGTGTCCCTATGCTTAATGGGAACACAGGAAAGGGTTCTGGGAAATGCCGCTGAGTCCTTGCACCTCATCGGAGAGGAAGACCCAGAGGAGAGTTTGGCATGCACATTAAAGGATGCTCCGGGGATGGGAGGAGGAGGCACTGGGGGATGGGGAGGGAAGGGGGAGGGGAGGAGGGTACAGGGGGATGGGGGTTGGAGGGAGGGGGGACTGGTGTACCTGTTAAGTTTGTATGAGTGGAAATAAAAAAAAAGAATTTGTGAAAATGATATCAGTAAATACATTAAATTGGATCTTAATACTCTTCGTGGTTTGAGTATATGGTAATTTCAGTCTTCTTAACCTCTAAAAATATTTCCTCTTGTAGTACATAATCCAGGAGTTGGGAAGATGGCTCAATGGTTAAAGTCTTGCCTTGCAAGCAAAATGACCTGAGTTTGGATTCCCCGATCTATCTAAAATATACACACACATATAAAGGGACGCCCCCCCACATGGATATTTGTTCACATACAAAAACAAATGTGTAATCCATTAATTAATTCTGACAAATTTCCTACCAATTTTTTGAACTTATTTTTTATTGGAAAATTTTAAACTTAAACTATTTTTAAGGAGCAGGCACAATTTTCAATTTTATAAAAAACCTTCTTGTTTGTAAAATATCAATATCTTAAAGTACTTGTTCAAAGCATCAAAGAAATTAACAAGGGATTAAGGAAAACTGAAATTTCTTTATGTTTCTCTATTTTCTTCTTATGTAAAGACACAAAGTTATTGTTTTACCCCAACTAAAAATAGTTATGGAATAATATTTTTCATTTTCATGTCAATCCTGCATACTTCTGATTTAAATTTAATATTATTTAAAACTGTAAAAGAACAGTGAAGAATTGCTATATTCTTCTTTAAATACTTGTCTCATTTAGTTGTTGTCTTAACACATGATTCCACATACACACACTTACATATATATTCACACATCCACACACACATAATACACTTACACACACATACATGTACTCATGCACACAAACACATACTCTCATATACTTAAATACAAATGCACAGATTCAAATACACATTTACACACATAAGTCACACACACATATCCCCTTCACTCAACACTCAAACACCCACTCACACATGACCCACAAATTCATATACACTCATACACACATACACACATAAATTCACATACACATATATGCACATTCTAACACACACTTTATACAAACACTCTCACACCTTAACACACACTTTATACAAATAATCTCACACCCTAACATACACATAGTCATATATATTCATAACTCTGCAGTTTTATTGTCTTCTGGATCAAACAACTGATCTTTTCTTCCAGCTTTCTTTCGTATTTTTCAGAGTCGTGTTTCTTACCTTTTCTATTTCCAAACTCCCCAACACAACCTCTTCCACAATTTAAATATGTTGTTCGTTCCTTCTTTTCCTTGTCCCCTCACTCCTTCTGTACCCCTTTTCCTCTCCAACTATTCTAGAACATAGCACTTACTGAGGTCAAGAATACTTTGCAATTCATCAGCTGGAATCACTCTCAATTCTGGCCACCTTTAACTTCTTTTATCAGTAGAATCGTTTTACAATGGAAAACAAAACCAGCCAGTATAATAAATTTCTTTATAAGTGATATAAGATTTCTAAAAACTCTCCCAGCAGTCTTTGGGTGTGTAACCCAGGATTTTCTGTTGCTCCTTCTTTACTTAAGAAAAAAAGTGAAGCATAAAGAATTACGCAAGTGCTTTGTGCCATTTAGCTATAGAGTATTTTATGTGGTTTGTAACATGGACTCTTAAACCATGTAGTCACTATCCTGTGATTATGCCTCAATCTGAATGTTATCACCATCTTCATGGTCTTTATTTTTTTAAATATCTCAATTTCATTTATATTTTAATGTATATAGTTTTACTTGTATGAATAGCATAATGCAATTAAAATATAAATCTTATATCCTTGGTACACATAAAGAGAGAAAATCAGCTGTAACCTATGCATAGTGATAGGATATAAGTAAAAACATATCTTTCCTAAAGAAATGTTAATAAATAAGAATATATTTTAAAGAATATTCTTAGCAATAATATGGAGATGGATGAATTAAAAAATGCATAATATTTATATACAAATAAACAAATTATTTTTAAATTAACCAGTATAAAAATATAATCTTTTGAAAAAGACAATGCATCACAGTGAATTCCTTATAGAGCTTCTTCCTTTTACCTGGCTCACTTCCCTTTACCTGGCTATTACTGAGGCAGTTATCCTTTCATTTGATTATTTTCATACTCAAAATTTACCTATAAAGGTTTTTTGGTTGGGGCTGGAGAGATGGCTCAGGGGTGAAGACTCTGTCACTCAAGTAGTAAGTCCTGAGTTTGGATCACAGGTCCCACGTAAAAATGCCAGGAGGAGGGCTGGAGAGGTGGCTCAGGGGTTAAGCCTCCGCCTTGCAGGCGGAAGGTCCCGAGTTCGGATCCCAGATCACACGTATAGACGCCAGGCGGAAGCGGAGCGGAGCCTGTGAATCCCGGGGCAGAAGGAGGTGGAGGCGTCCGTGGTGGTTCGCAAATTCGTCCGTGGTTCTACACATACACAGACACACATACACACACACACACACACACAGACACGCGCGCGTGCACATACATACGCACATGGGCACAGTTGAATAAATAATAATAATAAAAAAAAATAAAAAAAAAATGCCAGGAGGAAATGGCATCCACCTGCACAGGCCATGGTGGGCGGAGCCTGGGAAATCCCAGAGCTGAGCAGAAAGGAGTAGAAGCAACCCAGGATGATTCCCAAAGTCACCTTTAGGCCTCCCAGGAATACACAGTGCCTTCTGACACACACACACACACACACACACATACACACACACACACACACACACACACAAATAAGTAAAAAAATGGTTTGTTGGCAAGTTCATTAAATATGTTAGACTCTATGGTTAGACTCTATGGGGTGCTATTTTACTTACTGTTTTTGTAATACCCTAATTTCAATGGATGTAATTAAATAACTTCAATAAAGAATTAAATATCTCGATTTTATTTAGTTAATTCCATTCCAAAGCAATATGTCTGTTTTTGAAAGAAACAAAAATTTCTAAACCTTTTATTTACATGTGATAAGATTGTTATTAATTAGAGAGGCAACCGTTTTGGGGAAACAGCATCCTTGGAGGTTTCTGGAAAACTTTGACCAGATTTTCACAGATTTTAAATATGACTCTGCCTTAAATTAGGTCAACAAATAACTACTATATTTCCTGTTGTGTGACTCCAGGCTTATTTTTTGGTAAATGAATAAAATGAATAGTCTGATTTATTATCAGGGACAAGTAAGCCAGTGATGAAAATAAGAGTATAAACTATGAAAAATAATTACCAAAAGTTATTTTTATTTGGTCTAAAAGATAAGGAATTTCTGTGTGAGGCATGAATAAAAATGTTTTTTTGGCCTCCATACCCATAAGCGCATAGGTTACTTATGGGGAAAAATTCAAATAATTTAAACGTAAGATTTATGAATGATATTTACATGCTGTGCAATTTGGGATGAGAGCCAAAAAAATTCAAGAAAAGAAAACAGTTCTAAGACTCCATTGTTGTCCTTGAGGTCTGTATTAGCTGAGAGTCAAAAAATTCAAATGTTAGTGAGAAAAATAATACAGTACATGCAGAGGTGAACACTAGTAAGGTGTGCAAAGAATCAGTGCAAGATCCAAGCAAAATACTACAAATAAAACATCATTTTTGCTTTTCTCTCTTTATACACACATACACACACATACACACACACACGTATGCACGTATGCACACATTCACACATACACACATCCACATATATATAACCACACTTGGTTTCATCTTGTCCTATAGATTTCTACTCTGTCAGTGATGACATTTGTATGCATTTCTCAATTCGTGATCTCATATTAGACTGTTTTTCCTAAAAATTTCCCTAAGGGCACATTATCCTGTACTCTCTTATGTAATCAGATCTTTCATAGGTTGACATCAATATGATAAGTGATAGATAACCAGCTAGTTAGATAGCTAGCCACATAGATAAATAGAAGAAATGAATGGAAAAGTGGGAGAGAAAAAATATGAATGTATGTATGGGTATCCTATTCCTTACATATCGTTCTTAATTAATGCTTTTCTCTTTAATTTTAGCTTTATTGATTTGACTACGTGCCAGTAAGATACAAGTGTCATCTTGACAACTGAGGGCTGAGCCTTTAGGCACATCTATGAAGAATTAGCAGTTAAGACGTGCCTTGAACAAGCCTGGGAGAGATTGCTTAATTAATGTGGGAACACCCTGTCCATTGTGCTTGGGAACATTTTCTAGGCAAGGGAATAAGATGACAGGAGCTGATTTAGTATATTGACACACTTTGGCATATAGGTAAGCTAGCAGGTGAGAGATTATGTTTCTCTCTTAGCTCTTGTGATTGTGGTGTGACAAGTTGGCTCATCTCGTGATACTGTCATATTTATGAAGTATTACCAAAAAATAAGTCCCTGTTCACGTAAGCTGTGAGGGTCATGTAGTCATATCAGCAGTATGTGGACAAACTGAAATGGAATTTGGTTGCAGAAAAGCAGGGTGTTGCTGAGTACCACAGTTAACATCAGAGGAGTGGGGTCTTGCTCAAGTAATGTGACCGGAGAAATATGAAAATACTTGAGGAATTTGAAGTTGTGGCCTAGAAAAGCCATTGATCAGGGCACAGTGGCTCATCAGGAAAATAGCAATGCTTACAGAGATGTGAATTGTTTAAGACCAACTCATGATATCTGGAAAGGGAGCAAGGACATTGGCAAAGTCTAATTTCAAGATTATAGACTGGCTTGCTTGCTAAAAGTAGGCTATGTGGGCAACCTTCAAGTTTCATATATTGGCAAAGTTCAGTACTTTTGTGGTTATTAGATAAATTAACATCACTGGGGGGGGGGACCTGTTCTTTGAGCTAAGACAGTGGAGATTCCATTCTGTGAAAATCCAGGCTGGTTTAGCAGCAGAAAGCCTGAGCTCGAGCAGTTTCCTCACTCTTCCTAAGCTTTGTTTTCCTAGGGGATTTTTCCAAGATCAGCCTATGGAAGTAGATATAGCTGTGGTCTGAGTGAACCAGGCTACATCTCAGCTTCACTGCAGAACTTGACACATTGCCCAGGTGGTAATGGATTGGATGTGGATTTGATATGTGATTGAAGCATTCATGGAAAGCAACTGAGATTTGCCACTATGTGAAAGGTTTTAAGTTCCTGCAAATGAATGTGAAGCTTAGAGTTGTCATAGAGAAACCAGGATGTGATATCAAAATAGTTGAACATTTGCTATCGAAGTCTGCAAGTGTGGATTAAAACAGGTCTGGAGAAAAGCTGATTGTGCTGTAAAGCTAGAATGACAAAATCACCTAGCAATTTTTATCTGACCTGACTACGTGACAAGCAAGAGAGATGGACATTAAATTTCTTTTTTTTAAACATTTTTTATTATTATTTCCGCTCATGCAAACTTAAATTTCAAGACGACACTAACACAGTAAACTTAAGTAGCATCACTTTTACTTAGATGGTCATATAGAAATATTATTTATTTCTGTGATTTTATTTCATGTTTTATGCAAACAATCATGAACACATGAAATTCAGCCATCGAAATATTCTAAAATATTATTTTCAATACTGCCAACATCAGAACCTCAATCCATGTCATCTTTTCCTTTCTTGGAGGCAACAGATTCATTAGTGACTTTTTGTTGTTGTTATCAGTGACTTCTTGCTATTTGAGATGAGACTGATATTCAAACCAGATAAGTAAAGTTATCGTCTTTACTTTCACTTTAAATTCAAGACTTTCTTCTTTCTTTCTGTGAGATTCCTAATGGATTAAAAAAACTTGGGAGTTCTTTAGGTTCATATTTCTTCTGTTTACCTTCTTTTAAAACATTATTTCTGTTTGGTTTCTAGCTGTTGCTTGTCAACAAAGTCATATACACACACTCTTTTTTTTTTTTTTCTTCCTGTAGGCATTTGAAACTTCTCATTTGAAACTTCTAAAAACATCTTTTTATTAGTCCTCCAGACAACTTGGACTTTCATTATGTATTATACTTTTTGTGTTGGCCACTTATAATATTAGTGTGAATTACTTAATATATAGTCTCATGCCAGAACATTTTCTCTAGCAATTCATAGAACACTCTCCTGTTCTCTGCTGTGCACCCAGATCTGTAATTGTACAGAGAATTATTTGTTGATTGATTTCAAACATTTACTATTTCAAACTCGATTGAATATACTGATCTATAAGTAATTAGTTAAAATAGAGAACTCAAAGAAGGACCTATTTTGCCAGGAAAGAAGTTCGCTGTATCCTCTAAGAATCGCTAAGGCGAAGACGTTTAGAAATAAGGATAATGATACTTCAAAAACTAGTTATAGGCCTGGAGAGGTGGCTCAGGGGTTAAGCCTCTGCCTTGCAAGTGGAAGGTCCTGAGTTTGGATCCTAGATCCCACGTATAGACGCCAGGCGGAAGCGGGGGGCGGCCTGTGTTTCTGGTCCTGGTAGGGCGGAGCCTGTGAATCCCGAGGAAGTGGAGGCGTCCATGGTGGTTCCCGAATTCCCCCGTGGTTTTACACACACACACACACGAACACACATGAACACACTCATACGCGCACAATTGAATAAATAATAAAACAATTAAAAAGAAACTAGTTATAATAGCATCAAGATACAAGTATTTTTATAATAGTGATGAAATGATCTCATGCTAAAGTAGATGTGAAATTGCCTCCATGAGAAATTAATAAGAAAAGCCTTTAAATAAGATTATTCAGGGAAAGGATGGGGGAAAGTAAAAACAAATTGGATAAATTTTGGTGATATCTTCAGAAATAATGGCAATAAAGAAAACAGAAAAAATTATAGGCTGAAGTTTATGTAAAATTACAAGAAACAGGAGAGAGACAGAGAGAGACAGAGAGAGAGAGAGAGTTAAGAGTTAAAGTGGTTGGGTTAAGTGGGGTAAGAATTAAAGGTGCTTTCACAGAGCAGCTGACAAGGGGCGTGAAGTCATACTGAAGATTTTTATGAATTATTTAGAAAATATGAACAAATAGCTACTTTAGCCAACTTTCTTAGTGATACGAGAGTGATGGGATGTTTAGTTGACAAGATCACTGGCCTTTTACTTTTCTTTCAAAGTAAATAACTTTCCAATTCATGAGACAGAAAAAAATTATCTAATAAACTGAATTGAAAAAATATTTGAGATGCAAAAGAAGAGAACTGAAAAGGTAAGTTAAAAAGGAAGCAGAGAACCTCATCTATTGTCATCGCTATCATTTTAATATCATTATTGAAATAGACAGGACAACTATAGTTTTGAAAGCTTTTGTTCTTTCAAATAAAAATGATAGCCATAATTGTAAAATGTTTATGATCACCTATTAAATATCAATTAGCACTATATGAGGTAGGAATTATTACCTTAATTTTTAGATGATGGCATTGAGGCTATAAAATTAAAAATTTTACTATGACTGTATGATGACAATACAAAGCCACTAAGTTGTATCTTCTTGAAGTCTAAAGCATTCAACTAGTGCTTGATACTGTTTCTTTGCAGATAAATAAATAAATAATAAAAAGTGTCTCTATAAGACAATGCAAAAGCAGAAAAGGAGAGATATACAGATATTTTTGAGTGGAAGAAGTGGGCCATTGTGTAAACTTGAGTTGGAATGGTTTTAATTTTCTCAGTAGGAGGTGAGGTTATGTGCTAAGAGGGAGGGAGGAGGGCTGGGACTGGGGATTTGAGTGCAGCAGAAACATTTGGAACAGCTGCAGGAGGAATGCAGCAGGGAGTCAACAAGTGATAAATAAAGAATTGCTGAGATACAATGAGGACCCAGCTGAGGAGAGTTCAGTCGGTCACTATTGTTTAGCGACTTGTTTCAGTTTATGATTATGGAGAGAGAAATCGGTGATGGAGGTTATTAACCTGCTGGGATTGGGAAAATGGGAGTCAGAGAAGTGAGGAGGGAGACAGGCAAATTGTAAATGCATTATTGACCTGATTTGGGAGTTTGGACAGAAGAGCGAGGAAGGGTATGACTCACAGAGGAACAAAGGAATAAGCTAAGAGCTTGGGGAAGATGAAGAGAGAAGAAAGGCAGATATGGAAACTGTGTAAGGATAAGAAACTATCTGCAATGAGTGATCAAACGCTATTCATTAAAATCTGATCACCGACCCTCAATGATCATTCACATGGATGGGTACTATTTGCAGTTTTCATGAAGCCATTATGAGTTTGACATTTTTAGCTCTACTTCATATGTAGATCATAAAATTCAAAAACTATGTGTAGACCACCATAAAATTCAGGCCCTCACAGAAGATTTTAAATCTCCCATAATTGAAGAGGTTCAGGGTCAGACTCTTGGATATTAGAGACCAGGCCATATGCAGTGAACATTCTAACTTTAATAAGAGCTTATGTGTCACTTTATTCCATGTGTTTACAAGATTTACACAGCCAAAGAACTCCAGTATTTTGAGATCCATTAGTAAGATCAGATATACATTTACTTGAATGTAATTCTCGTGAAATCCAAGTATTCTGCTTGACACATTTCGTGCTAAATGAAAGCTTAAGGAAGGTGCACACCTGTTAATTGTTACTAACACCCTCAGACACATTTTATTGGTTAGGCTGCGGTGCTCTAGCAGAATTTTAGCCCTTGCA
This sequence comes from Typhlomys cinereus, assembly GCA_023101885.1. Lineage (NCBI taxonomy): Eukaryota > Metazoa > Chordata > Mammalia > Rodentia > Platacanthomyidae > Typhlomys > Typhlomys cinereus. Next base: position 1,905,192 of record JALPQD010000393.1, on the reverse strand, counting down.
GCTGGATGAAGCTGCAAATTTCAATGCCTGAAATTTGACCTAAATGGTGTTGACATTGCAGTGACTATGAGTGATGGAAAAGGAAACAAAAAATCTGGGACTTCTTTTCCTCTACAGAGACTTCTTCTCAAATTAACAACAACAACAGATTTAAAAATATCTCCGTAGCTACAGGCTGAGGCCAACCGTCCAGCTGCCGAGTTATGAGCGCTCCTGGGGATTCCTGTCATTCGGCCTGAACCTTGCACTCATGAAATTTCCCTTATTGTGTGTTAGAGTGTCTTCTAGGTTTGTGTTTTCTTCGTTTTAAATTTAATTTAACTTGTATTTTAAGATTTAGGTGTTAATGGGAATGATCTCTAGTGACTAATATGGATAACTTTAGGAACTTACATTTATTTTGCGGTTTTAAAAGAAACAAAAGGGAAATATGATAAATGTATAGAACATAGATCATTTATCCCTTTGATACTTATTTTTCCCCAAATTTGGGTGGTTATAAGATATTATCAATAGTCTATGAATGGTTTTTGAGTTGAGTTATCATATTGCAAGGCTATACTTGGTTTTAATATAATCTGCCAGTGTCTTACAAAAGAATAGAACCATTTTAAATTCCTATTAATAATGAATGATAATTACTATGCTTTGTCTCGTCACCAGAAGTTGATATTATTAAAAATTATTTGGATTTTGTACATTTTAGTGTATGTACAATGCTGTAAATCTCAACATCCTATTGACAGGATGTTGAGTTTTATCATGCATTTATACAGTATCTGTGTAACTTCTTCAGTTAAACATCCAATTTATTTGTGGCTCCTTTTCACATTGTGTTGTTTACCCATTGCTAAATTGTGTGATTTATTTGCACATGTATTAATTAGTTTGATAATGTAAGTTCTCAAATAGTATACCAGTTTAAATTTGCTTTTACAAATATTTGGCTTTTATTATCATCATAATTATTTAATCATAATTATCTACAAAATAATTATGATGTTCCATGTAATTGATGATCTAGTTCATGTGTAAGTTGTATAATATTCAAAACATGACAAAGATATATAATATATTGATATTTTGATATTATTGATCGTTTCTTGAGATAAGGAAATTCAAAAATATTATTCTGTTGGTTTTTTCAATATAAAATATGCAATTTTACCTGTATTTACCATACTGTGACATTGAATCCCAGAAAGTTTGTCTTAATCTGACTACAAATTGTTGACCAACACATGCCAGTCTTTCCTCACCCCTAATCTCTTTAATCTCTAGTAGGAACTATCACCCTCTTCACTTCTATGGAATTCACCTTTTTGAATGTACATATAAGTTATGTTGCTTTTCTTTTGGTACCTGTGTTATTTCACTTAAATAATGTCATTCAGGTCAGTCCCCATGGATCCAACTGATAGAACTTTGAGCTTTGTATGACTGAATAGTGTGTGTACACACGGTCACATATAAAAGTTGATGGTCACTTAAATTGTTTTTGTTTTTTGGGCTACTAGAACAATATGACAATAAATAAGGAAAAACAGATGAATGTCATATTTCTTTCATTTCCTTGTTATACACATCCACTAGTGGGGTTGTTGGATCAAATGATGGATCTACTTCAATTTTGAAGTGCTTCTATACTGTTTTACACAAAGGCTATATGAAAAAAATATACCATTCTGTCTTGTCTTAAATCTCACTGACTTCTTTGTTTCCTTATCATTGTGTGGCCGAATAAGAGTCTTCCCTTCTGCTTTCTGTCATATGTTTTTCATTGTCCTCTCTTCCCATTTCCTTAAAATCCCATCTTACACTCTCATGATCCCCTTGATAGTTTCATGACCCCCACACACTCGCTAATATGAAAGGAAATGTGACATTTGTTTTTCTGAGTTTGGCTTATCGCACTTAACATATGATTTCCAATGCTATCCATTTTCCTGAAAATGATGTAATTTTTTTAAGGCTGCATAAAATTTCATTATGTTTCTATCCATATTTTCTTTGCCCATTTATTTGATTGTAGACATCCATGCTGCCATGTTTTTAAAAATGTCTATTTATTTATTTGAAAGAGAGAGAGAGAGAGAGAGAGACAGAGAGAGAGAGAGAGAGAGAGAGAGAAAGAGAAGCAGAAAGAATATGCCAGGCACATTTGTGGAGGCCAGAGGACAATCTTCAATTGGCCATGCTTCCTCACAGTGTAGACTGAGACTTTTATTCTGGAGTTGTTTTGTTTCACTTTTTTGTGCAGAAGCTTTTGATTTTCCTATGATCCATCTTAAAATCTTTGGATTATTTACAGTGCTGATAGAATCATTTTAAAAATTCTTGTGCTTGCCCATGTCTTGGAGTATTCTCTAGCAGTTTCAGTGTTTCAGATCTTAAGTTGAGGATATTGGTCCATTTCAAATTGGTTTATTTTTGTACAAGATTAATATTCAGTTTCCTAGTTCCCCAAGCACAATTTGTTGGAACTTTATTGACACACTTTTCAAAGACTAGATTATTACAGTTATGTAGGATCTTTCATGTGTATCAGTTTTAAGTATATTTTTTTTGTCTGATACTATGCTGTCTTAGTTTTTTTTTTCTTTTGCTGTGTGTGATAGAAAAAAAAACAATGCTAAAAGCAATTAAGGGAGACAAGATTTATTCTTTTCTCAAAGTATGAGGGTATAGTCCATCATTTTAGGGAAGTCAAACTCAAGAACTTGAACCTGCTTGTCACATCACATCCATAGTCACAAAAGCAGAGAGACAGGAATATCAGTAATCGGGTTGCCTTTTCTCTTCTATACAATTCAGGATCTCCTGCTCAGGAAACTGACCTGCCCGCACTTAAAAAAGGAATTCCCACTCAATTATTATAATCAATTAATCCCTCACATGCATTCTCAGAGGCTAACTTAAATCTGGATAATCCCTCACAGGTGTTTCTGGGGCCCACTTCCTAGATGTCAAGTTGATAAATAACAATAGCATCCCACAGCCCTACTCACTGTGTCCTTGCATAATTCAGGATCAGGTTTTGTAATATTTATAGGGATTTTTTGTTTTTTAATTTTAATACTTCTTGGTGTATTTATTACACACTAAAGTGTTCCAAAATAAACTGAAGACAACATGAAAGAATGCATTAAATAACTAAGAATACAAGCTAAATATAAAATGATAAAAAAAAACTGGGTAGAAACAGAATGAAATCATGAAAAAAAATATAGAACCCAAACATGCACATCCACTCTAGGGAAATTGCAAGAACTATAATTTCCACTAACATTGTCAATAATATGATACATAACAGAATTATTCTTCATGCTTAGTATTGTTCTGGTTATATCATATAAATTTTAATTGTTGCTTTTTAGTATTGTGAGGAATATCATTAGAATATTGATTATGATGACACCGAATCTTTAGATAATTTTGGAAATAAGACAAGCTATTTTTACAATAACACTTTGGTCAATTCATGAACATGGTAGGTTTTCCCTCCCATCTTCTAGAGTCTTCAATTTTTTTTTGCAGTCTTAAAGTTTTCTTTGTAGTGATTTTTATCTTCTTGATGATGTCATTCATAATTGTTTCATTATTACTATTTTAACATTATTGTGACATTATTGTGCATCTGGGCAGTTTATTATATGTTGTCAATAAATTAATGACTCAACTACTTAGGGAAGAAGGGCATTTTGTTCTTGCTTATGAGTCTCTGTTACAGTTCATGGTTCATCTTGGTGAATAGTGCATAATTCCTTTTCACTTACATTCTGTGAAAACACTTGTAAAAATCCACCATAGCCATTTGTCAATTGAGAATATGTCAAGGGTTTTATAATCATAAAATGTGCTATATTTTTATTTAGTACATAATTATTTAAGCTATTTTTTTACATTTGATAGTTGTGTAATTTTTAAAATGCTAGGTAAATACATTTCTCATTTATTAAGGTTGTTCTCATCCTGAGGATTCTTACCCAAGATGGAGTAAATATTCCACCTGTCTTCATGGCATGTCATAGTGGTCACTCTAACTGGAAAAATAACACTTCAAATGCTATTTCTTTTACTTAAGCTAATTGCAAACAAATGTTCCTTTTTTCTGAAAGGAAAAATAAAAACGATCAGCTCATTGGAAAAGAAAAACTTTCTGAACTTCATTCTAGTGTGCAGCCGCTTAGGTAGACCAATCATCTTGTTTTTCTCTCTGGTTTTCCTCAGTGAGGATTGCCTGTTCAAAATCATTTTACTCCTAACTGAACTGCTATTGTTGATCTTATCTTAAGCATATCTAATAACAAGAATTTTTTGGATGCCAGGATTAAAAAGCTTCTCATCATGGAAATCCCCAGCTCTGCTGGCCTGAAGGAAGTAAAGGAACCACAGATCTCCTGCGGCTAGTCACATAGGCTTCTTGGACCTCAATGAGATGCAGAAGTCAGAATGAAGAAAATACCATGTTCCAATAGAATTGCCCACAAAGAAGAGAGCCGTTGAAAAAATTGATTTGACCCTCAAGCTGAGCAAAGAAAAAGGCATCCCATTTCTCCAAAGAAAGAAAGCCAGTAAAGGCCAAGAACAAGCTGCTTTATTCTTCATTTCATACTTGCATTAGCAAGTGCCTATTCTGAGTTTGTTTTCTGTTTGAAAAGCCTGGAGGGTTGGGAAACTATTCAGTCACTGCATTAATTGGTAAAGTTAAATCACTTGCCCAAGTGCATTTGCTCTAACACCCACATTCTCTGCATAACCATTGGCCACCTGTACTCAGCATGCTCTCCCACATGGTCGTTAACTCTGAAAACTAATGCAAGCCAAACAAAGCCCGAGGAATAAATGGTTTGCCATAAGAAAACAATTAAAAAGTCACCTGTTGTGAAAAGACATATTTAATCAAACCTGGGCAAATAGACCACCCAGGATTAAACAGAAGTTTTTCTGCCAGTCTGGGATTTACAATCAGGTGCATTTTTGTGAATGAGTGATTGGGATGGAAATACGTGCACTCTGATAATGTTTGAATGCTCAGAGGAAAAGCTTTAATACAAAATGATTAGCTTTTCAGAAATATTGAGAATCTTCATTTCTGCTGAAAACCCAAACAGATTTGAATCACGTTCATGAATGAAAAATACCAGCTAGTACGTTAGATGATTCACATTAGTCATGATTTGGGGCTAAAATAGTGGTAACATTTGGAAGATAAATTTTTTATGTCATTATGGAAATAGCATCGTCAACCATGCTGGAATTATTCATATATAGCTGGAAAAAGGTCTTTGTATTCTTTCCATGATGCTGAATTATAAATACCATTAAATTTTTTGAACTGTCTTACAGTGATGCTCCTGAAGACGTGCGTTTCTTTTTGTGTTTTTAAGCAAAATGCAGTCTTAGGTTTCATTATAGCATTTCCAAACAAAATTTCCCCTTACTGATTCTCCTCTCACATCTCTGCCATCTCCTCTTTGCACTCCTCCATGTCCACAGCCTCCTTTCCATTTTCATATGTATAACTGAAAAGACAAATTCTTTATCGACTTTACAAGATGTATTTATAAAATTTCCAAATGACATTTTTCTTCCTACAAAAGCTTCTTTGGGGCCCGTGATAGCTCAGCAGCTAAATTCTACCCAGAGAAGCTCACAGGGTGAGAGAACTGATTTCAAAAAGTTATTCTCTGACCTTGACTCCTACTTAATGCCATGTCAGGCATGTGCCCCTCCCTCTCTCTCTCTCTCTCTCTCTCTCTCTCTCTCTCTGTATTTCCCTCTCTCTCTTTCTTTCTCTCATCTTTGTAAAATGAATAATTAAATAAATAAAATATTTTTTAAAAGTTTCTTTTATATAGTTTTTAAATTTTGTAGCATAAATATTCTGCACTATTTCAGAACCATTAGAGCATGGCATCTAAAATTCCTATTTTTTTTTTTAATTAATGGAGTAGAGAGTCATCTCTATATTCTGGAGAAAACACTAAATATATCAAAGTACAGAAAGATTTCTATCTTTTAGGATGAATGTTTTATGAACAAATATATTCATATGAATAAAATAACCTCATTCTTTCAAACATTCAAGAAGATACACTAAATACAAGAATGAGAATTTGTTGCTAAAAGATTATTATTTATAATACTTATGTAATTAAGTTGTGATGTTAAATTTACATATTACCATTGAACAGTTAGTAAATTATTCGCATTTAAAAGTTGTAAGAGTAAAATAAGAGAATAAAGTTATAATTGCGATTGCCTCAATTTCAACAATTTTAGCCACTGTTGCTTTACACAAATAATTTAAGGTTTTGTTTTCAACTAATAACTTTAACATAAATTTGGCCCTGAAGTGTTCTCATTATGAGATCTTTTTCTTTTCACTGAGAATCAGTATAGTGTGACAAGCAGGTAAGAATCTACAATCTGGAACATAATCTGTTTCTATCTCTTCAACGGTGTGAATAAAAGTTTCCTAAATTGCCTGGGCCATACTTGTACACCAGAAAAATCATCAAATATTAACAGTTACCTAAAAGATTATGAGGTTTCAACATTTAATAAATTTCACTTCTGGAATCACTCAAGAGATATTTGTTAGTGATTTCAGGAGACATAAAATTTGTAATTTTCCTTCAGTAATTGCAAGTAGCTGCATATGGCACTAGCAGTTGGATATTAAAACAAGATTTCAGGGCTGGGGAGATGGCTCAGGGTTCAAAGCAGTTACCTCACAAGCAAAGGGAACTGATTTCAGATTCCTGGAGCTGCTATAAAAAATGCTTGTTCTTTTTACTTGCAAATGTCATAAAGAGTCTTGCTTTAATTTCAGAACCATTGAACCAGAGGTTGCATGAGATTGGACATATTACTGTTTTGTATATGTAATTTTATTGAAAATTATCAAACTTTAATTATTTTCTAGACAAGAAGTAGTATATTCTCTAATATCATTAGTGGGCTACTTTCAAAGGCTATCAGTGCTTCAAAAGTTGGAAGAATAATAGTCTAAGGCCGATAATTAATTTTTTAAAAATATTTTATTTATTTATTTATTTAGTGTGCATATATGTGTGCGTGTGTGTGCGTGTGCGTGTGTGTGTGTGTTTGTGTCCTTGTGGAAGACCATGGGTGACTTCAGGAATCATTCTGGATTGTTTTTGCCTCTTTCTTGCTTCACTCTGGGATTCCCCAAGCTCCGTCCATCAGGGCTGAAAGTGCAGGCCACTGCCGTTTCCACCTGGTGCTTTTATATAGGACCTGGGATTCAAACTCAGGACCTTCTGCTTGCAAGGCAAAGTCTTAACCCCTCAGCCATACCTCCAGCCCCAATTTTTAATATTTATAAAAATAATAAAAATCTTTTAATACTTGAATAATGTATATAGTAATTTTTATTATTTTCACAATGCATTTTGTGTGTCATTGTATATTTCTTTTGGATTATTTATTTATGCAAAACATGAGCACATGAAAACTTGGTTTCTAATTAACATTCAAGAACTTGTATCAGAGGCCAAATAGATGGCTCAGTAATTAAAACTCTACCTAGCATGCAGAAGGACCTAATGCAGGTCCCACATCTCGCATAAAAACTCAAGGCGGTTCTAGAAGATGGAGCCTGGGAAATTCTCAAGGGTGACAAAAAAGGAGGAAGAACAATCTAGGATGAATCCTAAAGTCACCTTTGGTTTTCCATAAGGATGCACAGTGCCTGGGAACACACACACACGCACATACAAACAAACAAACAACAAACTTGCATCAGGAGCCATCAATTCAACATACTAGTTCAAATGTAACCTAGTATAAATCAAGTATAACTGACCAGAACCCCAAGACCTCCATTGCGGGGTTACCTTTCTGATGCACTATACATGGCAGAATCAGGGACTGGACACTTTCACAATTATCTACTGAATGAGTAACACGCTGTGCATGTACAATGTGCCCATTTGACAGAAAATACGCATTTTAAGTTTTCATTGTCTGTTTTAAAATTTTTTATCACCATTTTTCTTAATTTATGATTATAAGATGCTCAAAGTCCACAAAATATTTCAAAATTAAATAAACATGAAAGAATAGGGTTCATCTCATGTTCTGTGTTAGGCCTGCATGAGATGAGGATTTAAGTGAAAGGAGAAACTGCCATGTCTGAAATTAAGAAGTACAATGACACAGCATTGTGCATGAGAAAAACTCACAGCTACAGCGTAAGTCAAACAGAAATGCTCGAAGAAAATGCAATTCAAAGTTAAAGATACAGCTTAACTTCATTTCTCCTAAATTTTCACAAATAAACTTTTTATGAATATTCAAAGGCACTGGACATCCACATACTCTTCAGATAACGTTTTTCTGAACATCAGCAGTGAAGTGATTTTTGTGTTTTATTTCTTATTTATGTTTTATTTCTAATGATGCAGGCTGTCATTTAGATCACCTAGACTAGTGCAAAGAGTTCTCCACCTAATATACCAGCTTCACTTAGCACTTTTTTTTTTATAATTCTATTTTGAAAGTTTTCTTCCTAATGCTTCACAAATCCCCCTTGTGGTTTTACATACCTTCCATCAATATTTAATGTTGCTCTGTCAGGCTGCTAGCACTTCTGGTTGCACTTCCAAGAGTGTCGTCGCACATGATTCCATGGATGTTTGGGTTGTTAAATCTTTTCAGTCAACTTTGTTTCTGTCCCTATTTTTACTTCTTTCTTTTGGATTAAACCTAAGACTATGATCACCTCCGTTGTTAGGCTACCTGTGAGCTGTCCTAGCTTTCTTGCATTGAACTTAAACTTGACATTGGCTCAGATGGTTTCCTGTGACTTCTTTTTTTTTTTTTTTTTTTGAGGAAAAACTATATCTTTATCATTGTATAATGCGGCTTCTACAATGTTTCATAGGCAGCTCCCACTGCAAAAATGTAGTCTTACAAGTTGAAGAGCTGGTTAGAATATGATGGGAGTGATTCTTTTCTAAATGTTTCATTTCCTTTCTCTATAAAAGTACACATTGACCCACATTTCTATTGCTGTTAATTCTTCATCAACTTAATATTTATGGATTCTTTCAGCAGTACTACCCACTTCCTCTATCCAACGTGGTACTCCTTGAACCCTGTGGGGATATCTCCCGGCACCAAATTACTCTATCTGTAGGATATGAACTGCAGGGACTGGGGAGCCGGCTCAGAGGTTAAAACCGTTGCCTCACAAACACATGCAAAAAGACCTGAGTTTGTATCACCAGATGGCACTGCTGGGAGGAAATGCCTACCCTGGAAGGCAGATCCTGGGAAACCAGAGCAATCCAGTATGATTTCCAGTGCCATCCTTGAGACACACATACACACACACACACACACACACACACACACACACACACACACACACATACACACAACACGTATGGAAACACATACATGAAAGATATGACCTGTAGTTTTCAGTTTTTTAAACTCTCTTATTTAGACAAGGAGAATTAGGCTTCCCAGGCTCATGGATCTTGAAAGGCAAGGCCTTGAAGTTAGGTATTATCAACTATTAGCTCTTTATTGGTTCCTGTGAAATAATTTATCTTCATCATCAAACTCTTTGCTCCTTTAAAGCATGCACTGATTTTCTTCTGTTTATATAACACTTGCAGCTCAGCAAAGTGGACTGAGAGTTTCTTAAGAGTTTGACAGATGAAGAGCAGATGGGAAAGAAAACAGGAAATACAAAAAGAAGGACAACAAAATACTTCCGAGGCAGAAGGTCTGTGGGACATAACCACAGTTGGTAGAACTTCACGGAAGTAATATTCTAAAAGAAAATAGAGAATTTGTTTTTCTGACAATTTCTGGTCTAAATCACAGTTTCACACATTGAAAACTATAGATATCATGTAATTCTAAGACTATAGAATTTTGATTTTTATTTCTTTTATGGTTCTACATTAACATATTAATAGAAGAAGTTATACAATTGCAATGCAAAAGATTAAGTATTATTGTTTTTTGAAGGCCTAGAGTTCGTTAGGAGAAAGCAGTATTAATGGAAACTGCCATACAGAGTTACAGCCAAAAAAAAAAAATCTACAGATTCCAGGAACATTACAATAAAATGTTAGACAAAGTGGGAACCAGGAAGGGAAATGAGTTTTAACAGAAAGAAAAGAAGTTTACAACCTCTTGTGGCTCAAGGGAGGAAAGCTCACCCACATTGCTCCCTTTAAGAGGTTTTCCATGTTTAACTAGCTGCATGGAGATTCCCATATGGCTATTAAAGAATTATATTATCAAATACAAAAATAATAAGTATATTAAAAACAGTATATAATCATACTCTTAGGAAAGAAGGACGAGACCATGAGTACATTACACTTAAGGATCTGGAAGACTAGGCACTAAATAAATGCCAGGCATAGACAAGGCCTTGACAGCTTACTCTCTAAATCCAATCTATATCTAAATAAATAATGCAGTCTTGATAGTGCTCAAAATAGAAAGTAAATGGTCCATTAAGAGAATACATTAGGAAATCATATCGACTCAGGCTGGACCCTCCGAGTGCCCATTATTAGCAAAATGCACACATCAATAGTTACCCATACAGAAAACAGTCTTGTTAAAAACACCTCCAGGCTATAAATTCTCATTGTTAGTTAGCTATCGACCTATGTTTATAATTGGAAATTTTTAAAAATAATTTCACAGCATTATAATTTTGGATGTAGTTGCATTTTAATATGCTATGACTCACTTTTAGAAAGCAATAAAAGTGGAAAATTTTAAAAACTTTGAAGTTAGTGTCCAACAGAGGAGTTCTTACCTGGGCATTGTGCAAGTTCATGCTGTCCTATGACAGAGCCACAAAGAATAGTAGAATTCAATAACACTTGAATTCAGTAACCGCTGGCAAATCATTTCATGTTTTACGAAATGCCAAGAACACAAGAGCTGAGGCTAAGGCGCTGTCTCATTTCATACTGCACAAAAAGAGAGCACACAGATTACTCCAACTTTTTCTTTATCAACAAGATTCATGCACAGGCTGCCTGGGAGTAAGGTATGTTCATCATCAGGTTGCTTTTTCATGCTCGGTCCTTCAGCCTGTGCAGACTCACTTTCAGTGTCCATGCAATGGACCCTCCTTGAGACACAAGTCTCCCCAAGTTCCAGCCCACTCCATGCTCTTGCTGCTCTTTCTCAGGTCTGCTAAATTTGTGTTCTAACTCATACTTTTTTTTTTAACATGCCAAGTGTTTTTTGCCACATTTCCCTTCCATTATCCTTCCTTCATCATAACTCTTTGAGCCTTACTCTGTTTGGGTTAATTCATCATTATTACAGCTCAAAAAGACATCCTTTTGTCTCCATTTTAGTCTTCCCAGCCCTGGTTTTTTTTTTTTTTATCAGTTTTAAATTGCAGTCTATTCTGCTTGTAAGAAGCAGTTACATGTAACCAACATTTAGTTTGAGAATGTTTTAGCTATCATGTAGATCATTATTCACATGCAGTTCTTCAGCAGTTTGTGTATGTATGAATGAATTTATATGTCACGTGGAATTTGTATGAGACAAATTTTAATCTTGATCACTTACATTTATGAGAAGTTGACAGTAATTTTTCCATTTGTAAAATGGTTAAAGAAAGGGTATATAAAAAAGGTAATGAACATATGGTATACATATTTGGTAAAATACCCAGAGAAGGAGGAAATATATAAAAAGATCAGCAAAGGAAATAAAGATAGGAAGGGACTAGAAGAAAAGCAGTGTATCAAAGGGCAAGAGAGGAAAGGAGAAAGTCTATTTAGAGTAGCATTTGTTTAAATATTAAACTATTGTTAATATTTTTAATATTAGTTTAAATATTAAAAATTTAGCAGCATTAGCAAAGTAAAATATTTATGATACCCTGTATCGACACAATCCTAACTCTGTAAAGGAGTTTGTATGGAATTCTGAGATGATGTGCCTTTTCTCCCACTTTTCTGATACACAGCTTTGATAGATGCTTCCCAAGCATGTTTTCTTCTTTTGTCTACAGTCCACCAGGAACATTACAACTGCTAACCCATCCTAAGTTAGAACTCTTTCTTGTTTCCAGAAGAAAAGCTACCTATTTTCTAATTTGTAAGAAAGAAAAAGAAGAGAAATATTAGCCTGTCATGGTTAGGCACAGGTGTCAACTTGACCATTGAGGGTTTGAGCTCTGGGCACATTTGTAGAGAATTAGTAGTTGAGTTAAGCCCAGAGCAAACCTGAAGAAGATTGTCTAGCTGATGGGGAAGGCCCAGCTTATGGTGAGTGAGATTAGGCCCTGAAATAACTCATGGAGGGCTGGTTGAGAGAGTTGGCATCCTTCTGTTCACTTGGCCAGACATGCTGGTCTGGCAAGTAAGGATTGTCCATCTCTCAGCCATTATGTGGTGATGGTGTGGCCAGTTCCTTCAGCCCTGGTGTTGGTGTGTGCTCTCCCTTCAAGCTGGTTACTGAGAACTGTAACCAGACTCTTATAAGGAAATAAACCCTTTGTTCCCTTAATCTGCTTGATGGTCATTTATCAGCAACCATGCAGGTGAACTGCAACATAGCTCTTAATATATAACATTATATTGTTAAGAAATTAAATATTTATCTGATTTCAATAGTAATTAAGATATGCTATTAACTAAATTTCTTAATGGGTTTTCTATTTTTTTTCAATCTTTCAAAAGTTTCATACATGTATATAATGATTTTTTGCTGTTTTTAAATCCCCATTTCCCTCACACAGACCCCTCCTTCCTGTGCAACCCTTCTCCTTTCCAAGTTCCCTTCCTATAATTAATGTCTTCTTTGTATGTGACTTTTTGAGTTTAATTAGAGTTGGTGTCAAGAGCACAGGGAGGTTGTTATTTCCTGGAGAATAGACGACTGACTTATGAATTGCTACACCACTGTAGAAAATCACATAGTCCCAGCAAAAATCAACTGCCAATGGTCTCTCAAGAGATGAAGTGCTTCCTGGAGCTTTCCTCTGTCCATGAGAAAATGTTGAAGGACCTAAGCTAGTGGAGGTCTTGTGTAGATAACCACAGCTGCAGTGAGTTCCTGAGCAACATGACTATGTCTTGTCCAGATGCCTTCTGACTGCATCATTTCATCATTCTCTGGCATTTGCATTCATCCCACCCCCTCTTCCATGATGTTCATAGATCCTTGGAGAGTATAATATAGATGTCTCATTTAGAACCAAGTACTCCACCATTACTTATGATTGGTACTTTGGAGTTTTTATAGGTTTCTGCATTAACTAGTACTCAATGATAAGCTTCTCTGATAAGGCTAAATTGAGAAGCATTAATCCATGCATAAACACATTTATGTACACATTTATTGACAAAATGATCATTTAGCAAAAATAATAGTAGCAGGTTCCTCCCTAGGGCCTATGATCTTACCAGGTTTCAAGTCTTTTCATGTTTATGGAACAAGAAGTGAGTTCCTTTCAGTGGAACAGGCCAGAGTACAAGTCAAAGCAGAAAGTAATTGATTATCCCCAAAAAATGTCATGTCACTATTTTACCACAGGACCCAATTTGCCTGGCAGATTATTGTACCTTGCAGAATTCATAACTAGTTGTGATTCTTGATGAGTTTTCTCTGCCAATAGCCTGCATAGCACTTTTTGATAGTGTGAAGGAAAGTCAACAGGGAGAAGACGTCTAGATCAGTCCCAGCTTTAATTTCTATGTCCCATAACCAAAGTTTGTGGTATCTTTAGTCACTAAGTTCTGGTGGTTATCCAAGAGCAATAGCAACAACCAGCATTTTGTTGGGAGGCCTTTGAGGGCCTCTCTGACAACCTTCTTGAATGTAAAACGGTAAATAAAATGAACGATTGTAGAAAAGAATCCATGAAATCTTACTCTTTCGAAGAATGACATATCTTGTTTAGAATATTTCAATAAGTTGTTAATAACTGAGAAAGGAAAATAGGGAAAGAGTTGCATAGTGGGACAAAGACAAAACTTCATATATGTGTATGTATATATATACATAAAATATGTATAATAACATATATATATATATATATTTGTTCAATATAGCATGTGTCTAGTAGACAAAAGAGAATAATATCCACAAAGTTATAAGTACACATTTCCTTAGCTGGGTCTTGAATAGGAATGGAAGAAGTAAGAGAAGGAAAAAAAAATCAAATTCATGCTTGTAGGAGATGGGTAGAATATGTGAGGTAGTCACTTGGCCAAAACAACATGAAAATGAATGTTATCAAATATTTGTTTCATATAATCATTTTATTACTTATGTACAATTGTATCTCCAATCATATGTTAGTGAATTCAGGTGTAGATCAGCATAAAGGATTTCAACTGTTTTTGATTTAGCATCATTTCCCCCCCCATTCAGCTGCCATTAATGCAGTTAGGAATTAAGAACTAGACAAACAGATTACATTTGTCCTCATAGACCTTTCATATCTATAATTCACACCAGTAATCTTATACTTTAGAATGAAAATCTGCAAAAAGTCTAGGATAAAAATGATGGAAATGTGAATGAACATATAACATTATTTAAAGAGTATTAAACAAAGTTAGTAAGAAAAAATTGTTGCTTTAATAGACATACATTAATTATGAAGTCTATACGTTTTCCATTATTCATTTACTGTTTGCTTTTTATTTTTTTACCATTTGCTTTTTAATGTTTTAGTTTTATGTTCTCTTCTTGTTTTCCTGAAAAATATTATGCATCTTCCTTCATAGTGATGTGGTGTTTATAGAAATGAATGCATCCTGTGAAATGAATTCTTATGTGATTTTGCCATAGTGCAAACATTGTACACTTGTTACTTTCACAAGCCTAAGTGGTGTATATGTAATTTGCTTAAAGTGGCTCAATGCAATCACAGAGCACTCGAAACATGAGATGTATGGTATTACTGAAAGCTTAACACAGTGCATTTGTCTATTAATGTTTTACCATAATTTTTAATAAATAGAACTGTCTACTGTGAACGTAAAAATATAACATTAGCCAGAAACATCATCATTCATTATCATTTACAAATTTTAAGTCTTTACATATGATACATTTTATGTGATAGGTGTCACTTAGCTTTCCCTATAGGACAGTTATTCCATTTGTAAAACGGTTTAAATATTCCAGAATTTTCATGAGTAATTTGTCACACTATGATGTCACAATGCTTACAATGTTAGTAACAATAGAAATTACAAACTTAAGGGTACCATTGTATGTGCTGTCTATAAATTATTTAGTCTTGCTATATGATATATTGCTTTTAAAGTATTTTAAAATGGAAACCATATACATACAATTTTGATATCTGAAGAATTTAATAATTATTAAAATAAACCATAACAGTCTCTTGTGATACACCGACATTATTCTATATAATCTATATGAATTTACATGTTTCCTTCAGAATTTCTGTGTAGTATACATGCTTGAATCACTGTTTTGAATTTTTATTGTAATTGTTATTAAACTACTATGAAAATTATATCTACTTTACTTTTACATTATTTTTTCCTCTAATATATAACCCAACATCAGTTGGCCCTGTAACAATTTCAGTTTGATCAATTTTCAACTCCTCATATTTAAAACAATGATTTGTATCATTTATTTTTGTGTCTTTAGCAAAATGCATTTTCTTGAATTCTAAACTTTCTCTGAAGTTCATGACTTTATATTTTCTCTATTATATTCCCCCATATTGACATATTTATTAGATGGTTATAAGAATATTTATTAAAAAGTTCTTACTCTAGATATCAACCTTCCAACCACATATTTCTCTTTTAATTTGTTAATCTTCTTTAATTTTAATTTTCTAATTTAATTTTCAATTTTAATTTAATTTAAATTTTCAAATTTAATTTTTAATTCTTTTTAAATTTCTTTTTAAATCAAATTGTAATTTAATTTGCTAAGAATTCTTCTTATATACAAATGCAATGAGTGGTTGTCCCTTGTCCCATTCCATTTCTCTTTTTCTCCCTCCCCATTCCTTTCCTTTCCCTTCACCAATCCATGTCTCATCCTCCACAACCATGCCTGTCTGCTTGTGTGGTTCTCCAGATTCCCTTAAGGTTGTTTGCACTAGTAGGGGGTCAGGCCTCTGTGACAGTTGAAGTGGTCCTTCCTTGGGTACGGATGCTCCCTCCAACCTCAGATTTCTATTACATAATTTATTTAGTGTTTTTAATGAAACCCCTGTTCTAATCGGAACTGGTTTCTGTCTGAGAGGCACAAAAGATTTCACATGGAAGCTTTTTCTGTAGATCGTTGTCTCCCTGTATTGACTTCGCAGTTTCCAGAAAGCCATGAATGCTTTCTTAGTACAATACTCTTGAGAGTGCATCCTGTTTCAGCTTTCATTAAAAGAGTATAGTGTGAGACGAGTTTTTTGTTAAGCTGACTTGCGTGAAGCTAATCTATACCTTCAATTGATTAATTGCCTGATGCAGAGATAAATCTGGGCCTGGAGATGGTGTTTCCTCGCGATGTTGATGTCTCATTTTCTCTGGCCATTGTTTGTTACTGAGAAATCGAACATAACAACCAGTCTCCTCTTGCATGTAAACTGTGCTTCTCTTTGAGAGAATTCTGTATCTACTTGGGCTTTAATAGTTCGCCTGGGCAGCATTTTTCTTTATTTGAAAAAATAAAAACTGATGCTTCCCCTCAGATTTGAAACGTTTCTTAATATTTTTTCCCTAACTTCAGATTTTCTTACAGAGAAATTTTTGAGTACCCAGAAGCCAAGGCTGAACGACCTCAAGGCTGACCCCGTGATGTGCCTTTCTCTGTCCAGGGAGGTTCTGCCTCCTAAAGTTGCCACAGCCTTTGTGAGCCTCACCTAAGAATTTAAATACGTGAACCTGTGGGAAGCAACTCACATTAAAACCATGATAAGTATTTAAACTTAACCAATATCATTATTTCACTGTTAATTTCTTAATTGTGACCATGTTGTACTATGACTATACAGTCATTTTAACATTTAAAGAAGCACTGTAAAGTTTTCAAAGACTCTTCACATTTACAACTCCTCTAATAAAAATTGTTTCTAGGAACATATTTTTAAAATCAGAAGCAACCATAATTAGTTAAGACTTCTGCCTCCTAATTACTTACCAGTTGTGACTTTAAGTGTTTTTATATAATATAAAATACTTGTAAATTGATATAATGAAAAAAGTTATTAAATTATGTATAGTAAATTCATTTTTATATTTTTGGATTTGAATGTGGAAGTATTATCATTGTTACATTATTATCTTTTAAGTTCAGAGTTAGTTATATCTGTAGCTAATAATTTTGAAAATATTGCTTTCTCTGTCTTTTTTAAACAAACTTTCATAGTAAAATTAAAATTAAAGACATTTTGCAAGTACTAAAAATGGTATATAGGCCCATATAATCATATATTTTCTAATATGTGACACTGGGAACTGGGCTCAGTGGTTAAAACATTTGCAGTAAAAGCAAGAAAAATGGAGTTTAGATTCCCAGATGCCATGGAAGTGCCAGACTGATATGGCATCCAGCGTGTAGTTCTACCTGTACAAGTAGAGATTAGAAATCCTTATAGCAAACTGGTGGTGAATGTTCCATGGAACAGAGCTTGAGTTAGTTAGAGACCCAACCATACAGAAATAAACACCAATTGAGAATGATTCCATTATCACCTTAGCCCTGTCCACACACATGCATCCCTCCTTAGAAAGGAACATGTACTACACATGCCACCCCGTCCCCACCACTATATTACAATTACAATTACTATATTATTTAGCTATGCTCCTTTTGACAAAGAAACCATAGTTTAGTGTTTCAAACTTTGTATATCATAGTGTCGTATTTTCTTGTGATTGCCAAAGAGTAGTATGTACAGAGGCTTCCAAACAGTCTTATTTATATTTATCATGCCATATTATTTTATATTGGTATGTGTTGAGTTACTACTGAAATTAAGGCAAAATACTAAAACTTGATATTTTTGCAGCATTAATAAGCTAGGATCTCATTTTGTAGTTGGATTGGGAATAAAATAATTATGATTTATAGTGTTGCCTGATTGTCAGAATTCAGATGGATAAAATGCTGGGTGAATTATAGATTTTCATTTCAATTTTTCTTTTCGATAAGATACTTCTGAGGAATGACAGAGGTGAGCACAAGAGGTTTAAAATCATTTTATGCCATTTATGGGTAAAAGTAACCCATGGTATTTAAACTTCATGTGCACTCTCAAGCCTATCTTTTATTATTTGGTTTTTAAACCTTTCTGGAAGATGTACTTGCAAGGCTTTGTCATATTCAGTGTTTCTCAGATGATGGATTCCAGTTGGCTGTATTTCACAGCACCTGCAGCTTTCAGAAATAGCTGAGATTTTCAGTTGACATGCCCTAGATATTAATTTATGTTGCGAGTTGAAGTGATCTGATCTATGTGTGTGTATGGCAAATTGCCTTTGTTATAAGAATATCCAGTGATGAAAAGCAAATAAAGTCAAGCAATGATTTAAATTTCTACTCAAAAGTGGAAGATACATAAAAACTGGTACTTGGAATTTGACCTCAGCTGCTAAAGGGAAAATGAAATGCTAGAAAATGAAGCAACATGCTTTTTGAAACTGTTTTCAGTGGTTTATGTTTCATAAGCTAAAAACAATCACTATTCGAAATTTTTCATGGTAAGTGTAAATCAAACAGTATTATTCTGAGTTAGGACAAATATACCTTGTAAGTAACTTGGCAACAGAGAAAGAATCCTCTTTGTTTTTTCTTGACTTTCTGAGAATCAGAATGAATCATGTAAGACAGCAGAAGGGATACACGTCACCTACAATTTGGGCCCATGTCCCAAACTTTCAGAGCAACAAGTTTGCCAGAGGTCAGAGAATACTAAAGTTGTTTGTTTCACCCTTTTTAGTTTACTGGTTCTCCATCGAGAGAGGAAGAAAATCAGTTGGTGCAACTGTGCAGTCCAAGTCGTCACAGCAAAGACCAGAGTGTAAACAATAGCAGATAAAAAATAGTTTGAGAATACAGCAGCAATAAGCACAGAGGTGGCTTATACAGGTAAATATCTAGGTGGGAGTAAGTGGTGAATGGAGAGATGTTCGTACTTCAAAAAATGAGAATAAGTGTATCCATATCATGAAGGACAATGGTATTCACTATGTAAAGGTGTAGAGGAACCCAGTGAAGCAAAAAACTATTTTGTAGTTTTTAAAGAACATAAAGAATGATAATTTAGGCATACAGTAAATACATATTTGGTAGTCTTGCGAAGTCATGCAAACCTTAAAAATGCAAAATGAGAGAAGAAAATTTAGTGTTGAGGGATACATTTTAAAATATGGTTAACCTTAAAGGTGAAGGAATAGTGAACTGAATTTGACCTTTGTAATGAAAAGAAATACTTTTCCAAAAATCAGTTTTTTAATCTGAATTAAGCTATGGACATGATTCTTCCTGAAGTCTGTATTGTTCTAGATCTTCAATTTTCTGTAATGAAGGATATTTTCAGATGTTCTTATCCAAATCCTTTTTTCCTCATTCTCCCAACTACACATTTTTTTTATTCCCTTGGGAAAAATAATGAAGTAGAAACTACTTCACTTTATGAAACAGCTTAATAATAATAGGTGTCCCTTTTCACCAGGGACACCTGCAATACAGGGAGGACACACATCCAATCAGGATGGAGCCAAGGGCTGTGCAGGAACAGCAAAACTGAAAATAACAACAAACACTAATTCAGAACATCAGAGACCCTACGTTAATCACCTGGAACCAGACCAGCCTAATCTCTCCCCATCCTAAAGCTCAGGGAAATTTTCGGAAGAGGGGGAGGTAAGATTGTGAGAGCCTAAAGATGGGGAGGAGCAACAATAAGTAAGATACTCCACACAAGTTAGGGCCAAAGTAACCACAAGACTTTGCATGACCTGCGCAATGACTGATATATCAATAACCAACACAAAGTCTAGCATGGATCACAGGTACTAGGATCCTTAGAGGCAAGGGATTACAGTCACAATAGTGTTCCCATACTAAAGGGGAGCACAAGAAAAGGGCTCTAGGCAATGCTACTGAGTTCGTACACCTCATTAGAGTGGAGGACTGCAGAAGGAAGTTTGACATTTACACTAAAGGATGCTCCAGGGATTGGGAGAGGGGGAGAAGAAGGAAGCACTGGGAGAAATGGAGGGAGGGAGGTGAAAGGAAGAGGAAAAGGGGGAAAGGAGCAAGGGGGCCTTAGGAGGGGTGGAGGTAGGGAGGGGACCATGGTACCTATTAAGTTTGTATGAGTGGGAAAATAAATAAATGAATTTAAAAAATGATAGGTGTATGTAGTATCCGTTACAGCATTAATAACTTGAATGTACTTCATAATTCACAGAGTATATAGTATTACATATTATATGTCCCAAAAGACAAAATTTGTAAAAAATGATAATGCCTAATAGTTAATTTCCTATTAGCTATAATGGTTTCTATACTAGCAGCCAAGAAGTTTCATGTTAAATTTCACTAATGAACTTTAAGTGAGTTTCAAGTTTTAAAATAATCCAAAATTCATTTAGCATAAATATGTACATGTGTGTGTATCTATGTAGGCACATAGTAGACACATATGTATGTTATATATGTATGTGAGTACAGAACTTCTACTAAAGCAATCCAGCATTCACTGTGTGTATGCATATATACAATTTTTATAGCGCTTGTTGTTGTAGACCTCTTGTGAAGCAATTTCAGCTTTACTTAAAAAGTCTCGAATCTTGATGAATCTTTTGGAAAACTTACATCCATAAGGAGCATAGTAATGAACTGAGAATGCAGCATTCTAACATACAACATTTTAAAGTGTGATGTACCTTGATGGCTCACAACTGATTCCCACCAGTTTTTTGTCTGACTTTACAATGAGTTTTTCTCTGAATGTCAAAGGGAAGATTAGAACAAAGTCATGTTAGGTACCTGCTTATGAGTCTTTGGTTGGGGAAAAACCATAACACTGCCCAACTCAGAAATAAAACAATACAGGCTCCTCATCAGAACGAGATAATAATAACTTTTGCCTGGAGACACGACACATTGTTTGTAGAGACAGAGAAATCAAATTGGAACTCATCTGGAAGCTTCTTTCATGCTGACTAGTTTTCAGAGTGTCAGAAAATTCTATGGTGGAATTTCCAGATTTTTTTTAAAAAAAAAAAAAAAACATTTTCCTCCAGTTTGTTGAACAGTTTCTGAGATAGAGTATATTTATGCTGCTACTGAAATAATGTATTGGGAAGGCTGACACTATAGTACAAAGCATTCATGAAAATGCCACAGGGAAAAACATCAAATTGCAAACTAATTCACAAGTTATTAAAATTCAAACAGTTGTTCAGAATAAAAACCAAGACCCAATGTAGGCCTCCTGAATGCATTTCCACAGCCAAAACATATATTAGAGGGCTTAGATAATTAATCTTTTGCTGGGTTTGATTCAATAGTGTTGAGAGTAGCCAAATGTAGTTCTGCCTTGGAACACTCCCTTTGACGTCAGTAGAAGTGGTGCTCCACCGTGCATTCAAGGTGGAGTCAGGCTCAAGATGTGCATTCCTGCTGCCTGATCATATTTCTTAGTAATCTCCTAATATTTATACATAGAATGCCAAAAAATGTTAAGTGTGTGCTAATCAGTTCCTAAAAGGATTAGTTAGACCTTAACTTCAGGGCATTAAGCCTTTGCTTATCTTGTCAAAACTTAGTTTTATTGGATTCTTAATAACTGACTTAGTTCCTTGTGCAGATGGTCACGGGGAGGAAGTTCTTCTTCCCTTGCCTGACATAATTTATGAGTTTGTTGACAGATTACAAAAGGCTGGGTGCTCAGTTTATCACAGTCAATGTCTCGAGTGTGTCCAAAGAATATGTATTTTGTTCTTATACAGTCATCCTCCTATTACATGCTCCAGCTTGTTTCTTTGAATAATGGCAAGAACATGTACACAGAACCTTCAGGACTGAATGTGAAAAGTATAGCAGCTAATAAACACTTTGTATGACTGGTTCCTTAAGCCAAGATCTCAAAGTTCACAGCAAGTCTTCACATTCCAATGAGAACACACATTTCATTCAAACCTTATTGATTATTTGTCTTCAGTTTCAGATATGTGCAAATAGTTTATTTTACTTCCTTGTTATCTGTATCACAATAGAAGGAATTCTTAAAGATTTACTAGTTAACAAGTGACACAACAGTTAAGACCATCATATCCATTCTTTTGAAATGATCCTAATTTTTCTGAAAACAACATTTTAGTGTGAGCACAAGTTGAACTTCTTAAGCTTGCTACCTCCTAGGGGAGAAAATCTACTTTCATATCCTAAAGCAGTTAGTATTTCTTTTATAGTCATTTTTTATACATGACCATGACTATTTATTGTAATCATGCCTTTCATATAGAGGTCAAAAATAAAAGCATAGAAGAATGACAAACCCTCCTGGTCAAATGACTTTAGGCAGATATTCAATTATTTCATGATAATTATTACACAGTGCTACTCTATAAAAAAGTTAATTTGTCAATCAATTTCTATCAATTTACTGTGTCAGGAACGCAAGAGTATTGGAATTTCAGAAGCATAACATATAAATGAAAAGAAATTTAATTGAAGAAATAATCCTACATTAAAAAGTAGTTGTAATTTTTTTCTTTTGAAAAATTTCCTGTCATTCAGAAGCTTCATTCCATTGTTTGCTATAGCTTGCTAAAGATTGATACATGGTGACTTTTCAGTCACTGACAGAGATAGTAAGAAGAACTCCCCTTCTGTCTCATTCTGAAGGTTTAACTTCCTCCATGCCTTGTTCCCTTCTTTTTGACTTTCTCCTTCCATCACTATATCTGGAAGGTTTAGAATGAACCCAGGACTCTGGTCTTCCAAAGCCAGAGGAGTCTTCACGTTGAAACAGCCATGTTCTTGTAATTGTATCTCTTTGTGTTTTTTTTTTTTACTTTCTATATTTCTTTCTTATTTATGAAAAACATTTTGCTTGCCAATTCAGCATCATATAATTATTTGTATGAAATTCCATAGAGAATGTTGTTTACTTATTTTTAAATATTATTTTACAGTTTAATCTCAAATTATTATTTTTCTTTTTACTAATTTTTAATTTTTTTTTAAATCTTGTACTATGTAGGAACTTTGTAACTTGGTTTTGTTACATTGAACTTTTTTTACTTAAAATTTTTCTGTGTCAGATTGATTATTTAACTGGTTTAGTTTGACTATTTTAATTTAATTTTAAATTTGATTTTATTTCATCTTTCCTTTTAATTTTCTGGTACTTTCATACAATAATATAATGGATTTGTATATCATTTTCACTCCTTACTACCCAATCCCATACCCCACTTTTTCACTACATACTTTTCTCTTTCTAGCCAATCTTGCATATTTTTATGCCTGTGAGGTCCACTGGTATACATCTGGGAATCCCTGTCCTGGGTAAGTGCCTGAATACTTGTTGGGTAAGGGTGAACCATCATTCAGATACAAGAAAGTAGCTTCTCTTTTCGTGTCTGGCATCTATCCTCTATAGTACTGTGTGGAGGTATAATGTATTGGCAGTAACAACAGAGAAAATAAGTATTATAGATTATTGATTTATTCACTGGAAATATATGTTTAAGCTCATGAGATACTGGGCCCAATATTTTTAAAATTTATTTATTTATTTATTCATTTATTTTTCCCCAATCATACAAGCTCAATAGGCACCCCAGGACTCTCCCTCCTTCCATCCTTCCCTAGTCTCCCTGGCAACCTCCCCCCTTTTCTTCTTCTTTTCACCCCGCTTCCTGCCCTTCTCCCAGTGCCTCCGCCTTCCTCCCTCCCATTCCCTGGAGCATCCTTTTGTGTGAATGCCAGACTTCCCTCTGAGTCTTCCACTCTAGTGAGGTGCAAGGACTCAGTAGCTTAGGCCCAATATTTTTGAGAAATTTAATTGTTAAAGAAACTTTACTCAATATATAAGATTTATATATTTATGATATCAGGATGGATTTAACCTATTTTTCTCTCAGTAATTTCTGTGACTGTCCTGAAATGTGAAATAAGAAACTGTTTTCTCAAGACTACTTGAGTACAGGTGGTACATTTCATAGTTCATGTCCCTCATTCTTTTTGAATAGAGGCTGGGTTCAAGGATGCTAATGTGACTTTTCTTTTCCTGGGAATCCCTACAACAAATCTCCCTCAGGAATCTTACTTGGTAGGGCCTATTATTCTTAATTTGTCTTTAATTTATGAGGCTTGTTAATGAATGACAAAGTACATCATATTCCCTGTTGAAATAACAGTCATTTTTGTGGTTTACTTCCTTCAGGATTATTGTGGGAATTGTTGAATAAGCTTCATGTATGCAGATTTATCCTTGGCTGCCTCTTTCTTTCTTATTTCAATTTACCTTAATTTTTTTACTAGTCCATAGCTTTGAGTTTTTTCTTATTGTGTGCATTTTGAAAATTGTGATAATTTAATTTAAAGAGAGAGGAATAAACTTTTATATTATAAAAGGGATTTTTTAAAAATCAGATTGCATACTTTTGAGCACTAATGAGGCTCCATCTGCTACTGCTGGCACTGAACAATAAATCACTAGATTCAGAAAAGTTGATTTGAATTCATTCCATAGTAGTTCTGTGTTTTTAATTGTAGCATACAGCTAAGTGTTGGGGCCTGTACACTCCCATTTCTAAAGAGAAGTAAAGCATGATGTGAGTGTTGTTTGAAATGTTCTCTAGGCTGGTATGTTCAAAACTGAAAGCAGTTTGATTCTACTTTTCTTTTCCCTCTTTCAATAGCTCAAAGTCTATTAAAGACATCTTGCCACCAAATTTTGCCACCATCTGTCTGATGAAGCACAATTGTGTCTGAACCATTCTTACAGAATATAATATCTTTATTATCATGTGTATGATGATAAGTAGCACTACATCTAGGAGAATATTAGACTGGACCCAAAGTCAGTGTTTTTCAAAAAAATGTCTAGAGTTTAACTTCTGTACTCTTATCTGTTGTGGTAAGAGAACACTCAAACAGGGGAGAAAGGGAGGTTTACTCAGTTTATGGCTTTAGAGGGCAGATACAACTCATTATGTCAGAAAGGTATGGCTCATGACAGAAGCTGGAAGAAACCTAAGTCATTACAGACATCATGGAGGCTGACAGCTGCTGCTACAAGCTCAAGAGCAGACCTACTAACTGAAGCAGGGTTGAGCTAACCAACCTCAAGTTTGACCTCCTGTGACTGACTTCTTCCAGCAAGGTACCACTTCTTAAAGGTGCCATGACCTTCCCAAACAATTAAAGATTCAAACAAATGAGTCTGTGAGGGACAACTCACATTTCAAACCATGGCACTCCAACCCTGGTCCCCACTCATTAGCATCTAACTATGCAAACCATACTCAACCCAACTTTAAAATTCTTCATAGATTCATCATTAGTCCCACCACAGTCCAAAGATTCAGCTTCCAAAGGCTCTTGTAAAATCAAAAGGCAATTACATACTTCCAACATACAATAGCACAGAACAAGCATTCTCATTTAAAAGGGGAGAATGGCGACATATCCAGTAAAGTCCAATCCATCACAAGACTAAAAATGTAGGACAAATTCTAAATCTTAAAGTTTCAAGTTCAGCAACTAAATTTTCTGTTACAATTATCTCAGTTCTAAAGGGCTTTGATTCTACCCTCCAATACAGTTTCCTATATAAACACATCATTCTCTTGGGTTTGATTCTCCTAGGGTATATAGTTCTCTTTGGCAGATGTCCCACATAGTCTCTGGCATTTCTAACATCTTCATTTCTCAATGGGAAACCAGGCTTTAACTCCACAGCACAAATTGCTCTTCTAGTGCCTCTAAATTGCAGGTTTCCTGCAACATACTGCCTGGCTTCCACCATTTTCTGAAACCTTGGATGAGAAATCCATATCTTCATCTTTGATGCTTCTGAAAACAGGACCATGTGGATACATTGTCAAATTCTGCCATCTTTCAAGTGGAGATTGGCCCCCTTCAGTCATAGTTGATTGAAGTTGCTGACTCTCTCAATTTCCTTGGGCTTTTGGTTTAGAGGAGCTGGCAATTTCCTTGGAATTCTCATCTCAGCTCCTCCCTTCCAAAAAATTTTCATTACTTGGATAGAAGCCTTCCCTGAGGAATTTGTCTTCAGGATAGGGTCTCTTCTATTACACAAATTGAAAGCAGACTTTGACTCACTAATGGCACTCATCTCTTTAGCAATATCTGCCATTTTGCTGTCTGCTTTCTCCTGGTTCATTTCAAATTTGCCATTACATTTTTTCACATCGAACCTCACATTAAACCTTCTTTCTGTCTGATTCCTTGCTCTTTTTTTTCCCTCATAACTCTGAAAAAAAGCACTAAAAAGTAGCCACACCACACTATTAAGACTGCATTACCTTGAAAATTCCTCCAAGCACTCGAATTTTACTTCAGGCAAGCATTCTTGATGAGAGCGAAATTTCATCAAATTCTCTGCCAACACATAGCTCCATTAGGCCCCTGTCAAATCCCAACACAGTCTCTGCTCCCTTCTGGACCATCACAAGTTGGATTTCCATTGTCTGTATCTCTCACGTATTATCTTTTTCCATGCTTTGGTCTGGTCTCCAAGACACAAAGGCTTTCCCAGCATTAAGTCCCATAGTTCTCACAATAATTCCAAAGACTTAAAAGCCACATTACATCAATGGCCATACTTCTCTACTTTTGGTACCAAATATTCTCAGCTTCATAAACAATTCACTTTCTAGCACTGAATCCTCTTAGTCTCACAAGCAATACTCCACTTTTATGATACTAATTTTTCTGAACTTTAAAATATTTCATGTTGTGGTACCAGATGTTCTTTTTTTTTAGTTTTTTTATTAATACATTTTTATTATTATTTCAGCTCATACAAACTTAATAGGTACACCAGTTCCCTCCCTCCCTCTTACTCCCCCAGAGCCCCCTGCTCTCCCTCCCATCACCCCTGCCGCCCCATCCCCCCGTGCCTCCTGCCCCGATTCCCAGAGTCCTTTCTTGTGCATGCCTGACTCTCCTCTGGGCCCTCCTCTCCGATGATGTACAAGGACCCAGTGGCATTTCCCTGAACCCTTTCCCATGTTCCCCTTAAGTATAGGAACACTACTGTGGCTGTCAATCCCTTGCCTCCAAGGATCTTGGTGCCTTTAGCAGATGCTAGACTTTGTGAGGTCAATAGTGTGTTGGACAATGCGCCGGGCATACAAAGTCCAATTATGATTGCTTCGGCCCTAACTTGTGTGGAGTATCTTGCAAATCATTGCTCCTCCCATCCTTTTGCTCTTACACTCTTACCGCCCCCTCTTCCGCAAATGTCCCTGAGCTTCAGGATGGGGAGAGATTAGTCTGGCCTAGTTCTAGGTGGTTGATATAGAGTCTCTGAAGTTCTGGATAGTGGTTTGTTGATCCAGATGTTCTTAATCTCACAGCAATATCCCACTTCTTGGTATCAATTTCTGTACTGGTTACTTTTATCTGTTGCTGTGAGAGAACACCTAAACATAAGTTAAGAGAAGGGAGATTTATTCAGTTCACTGTTGCAAAGGGAAGACACAGCCCATTATGTGAGAAAAGATATGGCTGAGCAAAAGCTGGAAGAGGTCTAAGTTACTATAGACATCTTAGAAGCTGAGTTCTGCTGCTACAAGCAGACTCATAAACTGAAGCAAAGTAGGGGCTAACTAACCTCACCTTTTGTGAGTACTTTCCTCCAGCAAGAGTCCACCTCTTAAAGGTGCCATGATCTTTCCAAACAATAAGATACAAACACACGAGCTTGTGGGGGTACAACTCACATTTTAAACCATGAACACCTCTTACTGTCTTTCCTTACTTAATTCTATGAAATGCAAGTGGAGAGAGAAATTATTTACATGTGTTTAGTACATCAGGAGGAAGTTTTATTCTTGGCGAACATAGCAAATGTAGTCTGAAGTGGAAGTGCTAACCACACCTCTCTTAAGAGCAAACAGATTAGGGGCTAGAGAGGTGGCTCAGGGGTTAAGCCTTTGACTTGCAGGTGGAAGGTCCTGAGTTCGGATCCTGGACCCCACGTATAGACGCCGGCGGGAAGTGGGGGCGGCCTGCGTTTCTGGTCCTGGTAGGGGGAGCCTGTGAATCCCAGGGCAGAGTAAACAAGGAGGAGGTGGAGGCATCCATGGTGGTTCCCAAATTCGCCCGTGGTTCTACACACACAGACACGCATACACACACAATTGAATAAATAATAAAAAAAATTAAAAAAAAGAGCAAACAGATTAATACTTCTTTTTTTTTTGAAGACAGTGTGACACATACACCATTAATTAGTGACAATTGGAAGAATTTTGTCATATGGTGATCCTTTTGTTCCTAGAAAAGCATTTATATGTATTTGTAATACCAATTTCCTCTTCCATTTTTGATTTCATTGTACTATTATAGACTCTTTCCAATGGAAATGACTATCAATTTTGCATTATATATGAAGCAAAGATGATAAGATACATTTTAGTTTACTAGGAGGAAAACATGTATTACTAAATCCTATTGGAAAAGACTAAAAGAAAAAGGATTTACTCAAATTATGAGTTAGTCCGAAGTGGAGACAAGTAACTATAAATTCCTATAACTATAAAGACTTCAAGCATAAAAGACTTTCTAGCATGTTAGGTATATGTCATTGCAACACTATGATAGAAAAAGTATACAATGCAGATCTTATAATGGAATGTATATATTAGAGGGAGGCATCAATCCCTCTGAGATGAGATTTTGGAACACATTCAGATATTGCCTCTTAAACTTGGTACATGGTAAGCATTAACTCCTTATTTTATGATTAACAAATATAGATTGAAGTTACTTTGGGGATTTGTCTGTTAGGGGGTGACTAACGAGATTAGTAGAAACAGTTTCACATGAGTTTGGAAACCAAATTGCAGAGGGTTTCAGAGTACATAGCCCCATTTTGAAAAACTAAGGGACACTTTCATAACTTTACTGAAAAAAGAAATTGCATGCAGCATGATGTGACTTAAGACCCAAACAGAGCTTCATTTTTCATTTTTTAGTTTGGCTGAATTTTTTCTGATATGGTGGGAGCCTTAATTTAAAAATAAAAGAAAAGGATGTGGTAGAGATGTAGCTCAATTAACTGAAGGCTTGTCTAGCTTGAAATTTGGCTTTGGCTTTGAGTCACAATACCACTTATGCTAACTGTGGTGGTACATGTGACATGTACTATCCCAGCATTCAGAAGGTGGAGGCAGTAACATTAGAAGTTCAGTTATCTTTGGTTATATAATGAGTTTGAGGCCAGCTGAGGTAGCCTCAGCTACAACATATTCCTTCTTCTACAAACAAACAAATAAACAAAACTCATCAATACTAAGCAAAGCTTTCTCTATTGCTATTTTTGCTATAATTTTCCATCTTGCCAGGCACTTTCTATAGTCAAATATTACAATTTTGAGTAAATTAAATAAACTGCTGTTCATGCTTTGGTTTAAAGCAGTATTTAACTGCATAAATGGCAAAAACTGGCTAATAACTTGAAGCTGAAAAGAGATGTATTCAGTCAATGTAGCTATAGCAACGTTTTTTGCATATTGTTGCTACATATTGCTTTTAATGAATCAGATTGCTCCAAACTCCATGCTTTGAAGAATTTACCTGTATTTATTCAACATTGTCAATATACAGTTACCTAAAGTTAAATATATAGCTTTAGAATATACTGCTTGCAGTTGTCTTCTTGAGAAACCTTCCTGAAACATTAACCAAATATTACTAATCTCAGTTAATCATAAAATAAGTTGGAAAACTAAACACATGAAGACAACAAAGAAAAAGGAAGAGGAAGTGAAAAGTATGAGTAAGCAGTGGAAGAAAGAAAGTGGCTCTTATTAAAGAGAACATTTAAGGAGATCCTTTCCAATAGGAGTGCAACAGCAATAAGTAAAATCTGGTGACTGAATTGACTAGACTTTCCTTTATTCTAATTTTGAAATGTGCTTTTCCCATTTGCTGACTCTTAAGGTTATGAAGAGGAAATTTTGACGTTTATAGAAAATTTCACTTCTAAGGAAGGTGGTTAAATTATAGCATTGGCACTTTGGAATTTTTCTCTTCAATCTGGAGGACATGCTGAAGACTATTGAGTTTAGAAAACAATACTTAGAGAACCAACACAAATCTCTAGTTTCTTTTGAATTTTTTCAGTGTTTTTTTTAACATCTTAATGAAATTACTGATATACTTTAGTATAATAGATTTTATTTTAGGGATTCCCTTAAGAATTCAAATTAATAACATCATAGGTTTACATTCATATATGTGAATAGTTATATAAATGATAATTATATGAAGTACTGAAATAAGCTGAGATTTTGATTTTGCAAATAGTGGTTACTTCTAAATCACTAGTAGCACTTGGAATATGATGTTTTGAAGGGGGTAATCTGTAGTTAGGAAATATTTCTTATGAATTTATTATTCCTTCTTATTATGTCAGGTAAGAATGAGAAACATTTCAAGAATTACTAACATGGCCTCTATTGTTTGAAGACATATATGGCTTACAAATTAGCTATTGCTTACTTGAGAAAATTATTAGTTCCATTGCTACATCTTTGTTGCAAGTACTCCTTAGTGATCTTTCCATTCTTTTAAGTAGCAAAAGAAGTCAGGAGCCAATTGTTCAGTTTCTTGACTGACAGCTGTCAGACTTCTTTGGTCATAGCTTGATGGAAACTGTATCCTAGCAACTATACCAGATTGACAGGGATGGAGGAAAGGTTTGTAAATACTCCCATTGTCTTCACAGGCCTGGAGTTTAGTGGCATTGTCAGTGACACTGCTGCCACTCCTGAGAGTCAATCAGAAAAGTTGACACCATGACTTCAGGCATGACCCCTTTGTGGCAACTATAAGACTGTCTACAAAGCAGCTACTTTCTCCAAAATCTACAGAGCTGTTTCAGGAAAACCGTGGCTGTCGAAATGCCTCATGACTGGTCCAACAGATTTTATTCCAGCTGTCTAAATGACTGAGGCTTCAGATTCTTTTCCAGAAGCAAACACTGCAACAGCTGGTAAATCTATTACCATCATAGCTGCTTCATGTACACTGCAATAGCTTGAGGAGATATCTTGTTTGCTTCTGAACCTTTGGATGACCCCCCCCCCAAAAAAAAAACCTGCCCACAGTCACTAGAGATGTCCTGGCCCTTAAATAAAGCCTCAAAGCTCTATTAGTGGTGGTTTTCCTAATTGAGTTCTTTTAAAAAGGTCTGTATTGGTCTCATGAGGAGCAGAAAATATAGGAGATGCTATCCCCAAGGACATTTAACAACTATGAGCATCTGACATACTACAACCTGGAACAGAATGGAGCATTCAGAAGATGAAGACTACAAATGTCTGCAGAAGGCTGAGACCTCAGTAGATGAAGAAAAGTGGACAGTAGAAGTGGTGCATAACAAAGAAGTATAGAAAGTTGCAATTATTAAAACAACAAGAACAAATTCTGCAGATGATGGCCCCTGAAACAATTCCAGAGAGATGGTGAACAACACTAGCTGCCCAGGCTGCTGAGCTCTAGTACTATGAGCTGAGGACCGCAAACATCACTTACAGCAATAGACATCAAGAACTGAGACTGTGATTGGTTAATCTTTGCTGTCAGCTTGGTTTGGTTTAGAATCACCTAAAAAAGTCAGTGTAGAACACTCCTGTGTATGTCTGAGGGCACTTCCAGAGACTAATGACCAAAGGGATAGGATCTGCCCTTAGAACAGAGGAGTGATGACATTCTTCTTGTTCTTGATTCCTGGCCACTATGACGTGGGCTACTCTGCCTTACTATATCCTTTCCACAGTGAAGATGGGGTCTCTCTGATATAATGGACCAAATTAAATTCCTTTTCTCTCTCTGCAGTTGTTTTTGTCGGGTGTTATAGTCTTGGTGATGAAGCAATCCTAGTACACTGAGTACCTTCGCTCAAGGGTCAAGGATGGTTGCAATAAGCCTGCGTCTTGCAAACCCCTGATTTCTATGCTAAAGGACTCAAAGAACGAGAAGTCTACTGGATACACAGATACACGGATACACAGATACGGAAGATTAAAAACTTCACCCAGACAAAAGGAACAAAAGTTCTCCAGGCAGAAGAGTAATTGAGTGCAAAGGTCCTGGGAAGTTTTGGTGAAAAAGCAGTTCCATGGGAAACTGACAGTTTTACCTCAAGCATGGGCTATTGCAAAACCCTTGCTGTGAAGACTTCGGCCAGTTAATCCAAATTTCAAAGAATAATGTAAACTCATCTCATATTTGAGTTAAATTGCAATAAATTAATCTTTAATACTTGGAATTATCTTATACATTGGCTAAAAATCCTCTTAAACCAGAACACAGAATGTTTTGATGGTAATATGTAATATGAACAAGTCTTTAAAGGGGACAATCCACTTTAAAAACATTTTTTTTACATTTTTTATTATTATTTCAGCTCATACAAACTTAATAGGTACACCAGTTCCCTCCCTCCCTCCTCCTCCCCCGAAACCCCTGCTCCCCCTCCCCTCACCCCTCCCTCTCCACTCCCCAGTGCCTCCCACCCCAATTCCCAGAGAGTCCTTTCTTGTGCATGCCTGACTCTCCTCTGGGTCCTCCTCTCCAATGACGTACAAGGACCCAGTGGCCTTTCCCTGAACCCTTTCCCGTGTTCCCCTTAAGCATAGGAACACTACTGTGGCTGTCAATCCCTTGCCTCCAAGGATCTTGGTGCCTTTAGCAGATGCTAGACTTTGTGAGGTCAATAGTGTGTTGGACATTGCGCAGGGCATGCAAAGTCCAATTATGATTGCTTCGGCCCTAACTTGTGTGGAGTACCTTGCAAATTATTGCTCCTCCCATCCTTTTGCTCTTACACTCTTACCGCCCCCTCTTCCGCAAATGTCCCTGAGCTTCAGGATGGGGAGAGATTAGTCTGGCCTAGTTCTAGGTGGTTGATATAGAGTCTCTGAAGTTCTGGATTGTGGTTCGTTGATTTTCTTTTGCAGTTTGCTGCTCCTGCAATGCCCTTCACTCCATCCTGCTGGGCACTGTATGTCACCCCCTGGCCAGAGACAAAAAGCTGTTAAACTGGAGTCTTATTTCAGAAGCACATTCAAGGGTAGATGTAATAAAAACATCTAAAATGTAATAAAACATCTAAACCTCAGTGAGGGAGGGGTCAATCGCCCATTTGCAAAATGGTTACTTTTTATCTGCCAGACTATATGCCCTCCCCTTCTGTTGAGATCATACCCCCTGAGTTGTAAATGATCAGGAACAAACGTCTGTGAACTTAACCAGGTGTCACATTGCTTACTTGCAGTCCTTGATGGAGGCCTATTTTCTCTACTGTAACATGGTCACTTCTCTCCTTGTTTCTGATGTGGCCCTCCAACCCCATCCCTCCTGTTCATAATCCTTGCAATTACTGTAGGTAATACATAGATTTACCTATGAGTGTCTCAAGGTGGGCTGGGTAGGTTTGGTACTAGGAGCCAACTATTAGGGAGTATATACGGCGCTTAATTTTCTGGGTCTGGGATACTTCACTTAATATAATTGTTTCTAATGACATCCATTTCCCAGCAAATTCCAGTAATTCATCATTTTTGATAGCTGAGTAGTACTCCATTGTATACCACAGTTTCCTTATCCACTCGTCAACTGTTGGACATTTGGGTTGATTCCATGACTTTGCTATTGTAAACAGTGCTGCTATGAACATGGTCGTGCTTGTGCTATCGAGATGAATCTCTGCTGCATGGGGGGTTATTCCCAAAAGTGGATTAGCAGGGTCATATGGCATTTCAATCTTTAATTTCTTTAAGAATCGCCAGACGGCTCGCCAGAGTGGCTGTATAAGCCTGCATTCCCACCAGCAATGTAGGAGAGTTCCCTTCTCTCCACATCCTCTCCAGCATTTGTTGTTGTTTGTATTGTGGATTTTTGCCATCCTGACCAGGGTGAGATGATATCTCAGGGAAGTTTTGATTTGCATTTCCCTGATGGTTAAGGAAGTGGAGCATTTTTTAAGATATTTGTTAGACATTTTAGTTTCATCCCTGGTAAAGTTTCGTTTAAGTTCCAGGGCCCATTTTTTAATTGGGCCATTGGTTTCCTTGGTGTTTAGTTATCTAAGTTCTTTGTGCACTCTGGACAGAAGAGTTCTATCAGATGTGTGGTTAGTGAAGATTTTCTCCCATTCTGTGGGTTGCCTTTGAGCTCGTGTTACAATCTCTTTATCTGAACAGAAGCTCTTTAATTTCACAAGATCCCAACTGTTGAGAGTTGGTAGCAGTGACTATGCCATTGGATGTCTGTTTAGGAAATGTTGGCCTAGCCCAATCAGCTCGAGGGAGTTCCCTATCCTTTCAACAATGGTTTTTGTAGGCTCTGGCCTGATATCAACGGTCCTTGATCCATTTGGAATTAAGTCTTGTACATGGTGACAAGTATGGGTCCAGCTTTAATCTTCTGCATGTGGAGATCCAGTTTTGCCAGCACCATTTGTTGAACATGCTGTTCTTTTTCCATTGGATTCTTTGGGCTCCTTTATCAAAGACCAAATGGCTGTAATTTTGTGGGCTTATATCTGGGTCTTCAAACCTTATCCATTGATCTGTGTGTCTATTTTGGAGCCAGTACCAGGCTGTCTTTATAACTATGGATTTGTAGTATAGACTTAGATTTGGTATGGTAATACCTCCAGCAGTGTTTTTGTTACTCAGGATTGTCTTTGCTATCCTGGGTCTTTTGTGCCTCCATATGAACATTGAGATTGTTTGGTCAACTTCTTTGAAGAATTGCTTTGGGATTTTAATTTGTATAGCATTGAATTTGCATATTGCCTTTGGTAGGATGGTCATTTTTACAATATTGATTCTGCCAATCCAGGAACAAGGGAGGTCTTTCCACCTTCTGGTGTCTTCTGCTATTTCTTTCTTTAGGGTTTTAAAGTTTTCATTGCAAAGGTCTTTTACCTCCTTGGTTAGGTTTATACCAAGGTATTTCATTTTTTTAGGGGCCATAGTAAATGGGATTGTTTCTCTCAAGGCTTTTTCACTTCTTTCATTCTGGGCATATAGGTAGGCCTCTGATTTTTGCACATTTATTTTGTATCCTGCCACCCTGCTGAACTTCTCAATTAGTTCCAGGAGCTTCCTGGTGGAGTTTTTGGGATCCCTCAGGTATAGGATCATGTCATCTGCAAATAGGGATAGCTTGACTTCTTCCTTGCCGATTTGAATCCCTCTTATGTCCCTTTCTTGTCTTATGGCTTCAGCTAAGACTTCAAGTACAATGTTGAATAGAAGTGGTGAGAGTGGACAGCCTTGTCTAGTTCCTGATCAAAGTGGGAATGCTTCCAATTGTTCCCCATTGAGCAATCCTTGCTGTGGACTTGTTGTATACAGCTTTTATTATATTGACAAGGGTTCCTTCCATTCCTACTGTCTCTAGGGTTTTGATCATAAAAGGCTGTTGGATCTTGTCAAAGGCTTTTTCTGCATCTTTCGAGAGTATCATGTGGTCTTGGACTTTCAACTGGTTTATCTAATGAATTACATTTATTGATTTGCGTATCTTGAACCAACCTTGTGTGCTGGGGATGAAGCCTCCTTGGTCGCTGTGAATGATCTTTTTAATGTGTTTTTGAATCAGATTTGCTAAGACTTTGTTGAGAATCTTTGCGTCTGTATTTATCAGAGAGATCTGCCTATAGTTTTCTTTTTTAAGTGAATCTTTATTAGGTTTTCGGATTAAGACGATATTAGCTTCATAGAAGGAATCTGGTAGTGTTCCTTCCTTTGCTATTTGATGGAACAGTTTAAGGAATATTGGTGTTATTAACTCCTTAAATGTCTGGTAGAACTCTGTGCTGAATCCATCTGGTCCAGGACATTTTTGGTGGGAAGATTTGAGATTACTTCTTCAATTTCCTTATATGTTATAGGACTATTTAAATAATTCACAACTTCCTGATTCAATTTAGGTAAATTGTGTTTACTTAGAAATTCATCCATCTCTTTTGTGTTGTCAAACTTCACAGAGTATAATGTTTTGAAATATGATGTTATAATTCTCTGGATTTCTTGGTGTCAGTAGTGATAACTCCATGTTCATTTCTAATTTTGTTAATTTGGGTTTTCTCTCTCTTGCTTTTGGTTAATTTAGCTAGGGGTGTATCAATCTTATTGATTTTTTCAAAGAACCAGCTTTTTGACTGGTTGATTTTCTGTATCATTTTCTTAACCTCGATTTCAGATATTTCTCCCCTTATTTTGCAAATGTCCTCTCTTCTACTACTTTTGGGATCAGATTGCTCTAGTTTCTCTAAAGCTTTAAGCTGCATTGTTAAGTTGTTTATTTCTGATGTTTGCATTTTTTTTTTTTGATGTAGGCATTAAGAGCTATGAACTTACCTCTTAGGACAGCTTTTATTGTGGCCCAGAGATTTTGATAAGTTGTATTTTCATTATCATTCGCTTTCAGGAAATCTTGAACTTCCTTTTTAATTTCTTCCTGAATCCAGTTCTCATTCAGCATCATATTGTTATGTTTCCAGGATTTAGTGTATTTTCTCTTGTTTGTTGTGTTGTGGATGTCTAGCTTTAGGCCATGGTGGTCTGACAGGGCACAGGCTGTAATTTCAACTTTTTTGTATATGTGTAGATTCGTTTTGTGGCCCAGTATGTGATCTATTTTGGAGAAAGTTCCATGTGCTGCTGAGAAAAATGTGTATTTTTTGGTGCGTGGGTGAAAAGTTCGATAGAGATCTGTAAGTTCCATTTCTTTAAGGGTTTGATTAAGGTCCAAAGTGTCTCTGTTAATCTTTTGACCTGTTGATCTATGCCCTGTTGAGAAGGCAGTGTTGAAATCCCCAAGAATTATTGTTTGGGATTGATTTCTTGCTTTAGACGCTGTAGGGTTTTCTTAATGAATGTGGAGGGGCCCGTATTGGGTACATATATGTTCAGTATTGTGAAGTCTTCCTGGTGAATTGTACCTGTGACTAAAATGTGGTATCCATCCGTGTCTCTTATAATTTTCTTTGGTTTGAAGTCCAGTTTGTCTGATATCATAATGGCTACCCCTGCCTGTTTTCTGCTTCCATTAGCTTGTAGAATTGTTGAGCAGACTTTTATTTTTAGAGAGTGCCTATCTTTTGTGGTGAGATGGGTTTCCTGCAGGCAGCAGATTGATGGATTATGATTTTTAATCCAAATTTGTAATCTGTGTCTCTTGATCGGTGAGTTAATGCCATTAACATTTAGAGTTATAATGGAGAAACTATTTTTGATTCCAGACATTTATTATGTTTAGTAGTTTTTATAAGTATATTGCTTTGCTGTTAATGGTGTTATACTTGCCTTCTGTTCTGGATATGCCTGTTTTTTATTTCAAGCTTGAGTGTCATTTGTACTGATTTTGAAGGCCTGGTTTGGTGGACATGTATCCAAGTTGTCTTTGTGCTGGAAGATTTTTCTTTCTCCCTCGATCATGACGGATAGTTTTTCAGGGTAAATCAGCCTGGGTTGACATTTTTGCTCATTCAATACTTGAAGTATGTCTCTCCAAGCTCTTCTTGCTTTTACTGTTTCGACTGAGAAGTCATTTGTTATTTTAATAGGTTTACCTTTAAAAGTGACTTGTTTTTTCTCCCTTGAAGCTCTCAGCACCAGTTCTTTATCTTGAATGTGGAGTGTTTTGACTATTATTTGCCGTGGCGAGCTTCTGTTTTGGTCATATCTGTTTGGGGTGCGGAATGCCTCTTGTATATGGATGGGCCTCTCTTTTTTTATATGAGGAAAGTTTTCCTTGATAATCATTTGAAAAATTTCCTCAGGGGTGATATTTTGAGGTTCTTGCTCTGGTATTCCATGAATATGCATGTTAGGCTTCTTCAGGGTGTCCCATATCTCCTGGATATTTCTCTCAAGTATCTTTTTGGCTTTAACAACCTCTTCCATTGAGCTGGTTAATACTCCCACTTTATCTTCAAGGTCTGAAATTCTGTTTTCTGCTTTGTTAGTTCTGTTGATAAGACTCTCTGTGGAGTTCTGGGTTGAAGATAACTTGTCTTGTAGCTCAGTTTTAAACTCTACTTGAGTCTGTTTTAACTGCTCTATGCCAGTTTTTATTTCTTGCACTGTTTTTCTCAACTCCTCCAAGTGTCTGTTGTGTTCCTCTTCAAAGCGATTGATTCGATTATTTAATTCCTCCCGGATTTCCTCTTTCATAGTATTGAACACGGTAATGATCATATTTTGAAGGTCCTTATCCTGGGTCAGGCTTTCTTGGCCATTTTCCATGGGTTTGTTCTGGTTGGAGTCTAACATTATGGGATTAATTCCTTCAGTGGGAGATTTGTTTACTTGAGCGTTGCTTCTCATGGATTTGCACTTTGACTTTGGCATTGTCGTTTTAACTCTTAAGATCTTCTTTCAATTTCTGCACGCTTTTCACTAAACTGAATTATTTGTCCTTGAGTTCTGGGGGTGGGCGGGGACGGAGCTTACCTAGGTCCCTGGGTGAGGCCCAGCTGGACTGCACGCGGGTCCTGGGGGCGGAGTGGCGGGAAGGGCCATTTTAAAAACTTTTAACAGGTCAAAAATTCTTTCAGGGGGTGCTGAAGAGATGGCTCAGGGGTTAAGCCTCTGCCTTGCAGGCGGAAAGTCCTGAGTTCGGATCCTAGACCCCATATATAGACGCCGGTCGGAAGCGGGGGCGGCCTGCGCTTCTGGTCCTGGTAGGGCGGAGCCTGTGAATCCCTGGGCGGAGTAAACAAGGAGGTGGTGGAGGCGTCATGGAGTTTCTCCAATTCGTCCGTGATTCCACACACACATACACACAATTGAATAAATAATAAAATAAAAAAATTTAAAAAAATCTTTCAGGTCATGTTTGAATTAGAAATTCCTTTGTTCTCATTCATAAATGCCTCAAGTCATCATAGCTCATCTAATCATATCTCAAAGAAGAATTACAATGAAGGCTATTTTCCACTCCTTACTTAAAAATAGGAGGAACAATATGTGAAAAAGATGAGAGCATGTTCTTTGAATTTGGAGAAAATTTATTGTGCATTAAAGGCAATGTTTGATATTTCCATACTTTACTAAACTGAAATATAACATGTAGATATATAGCTTAATGTACCATGTACATTGATGATATTTTCTCTCTTCTCTTTTAAAAGGGGGGCTGGAGAGGTGGCTCAGGGGGTAAGCCTCTGCCTTGCAGGCAGAAGGTCCTGAGTTTGGATCCTAGACCCCACGTATAGAGGACAGGTAGAAGCAGGGGCGGCCTGCGTTTCTGGTCCTGGTAGGGCGGAGTCTGTGAATCCCGGGACAGAGTAAACAGGAGGAGGTGGAGGTGGTCCATGGTGGTTACCAAATTCGCCCGTGGTTCTACACACACACACACACACACACACACGCGCACGCGCGCACACACAACTGAATAAATAATAATAAAAATGAAATTAATTGAAATTAATTCAATATCACTTCCATACCTCAAGTGATGTGTATTGAAGACGATTCACTTTTTAGTTTACATGAAGTGAAACCATGTAGTTGTACATGTAGTTATTCATGATTTAGAAACAGATTTTTAACAAGCATCAAGTTGCTTTCTTAACTGCTCTTTTCTTGTATGTTACACATTATCTATGATTAGAAGAGTTTTCTTAAATAAATATTTTTTTTTAAAGTAGACAATGTTTTTTGAAAGAATGGGCCTTGTTAGTGTAAATGGAGACTGTTCTGAGAGCCTCGGTGTTGCATCTTTTCCAGAAACACCCTAGCTAAATCCCGGAATGTCTAAGCTATCCGTGAATCAACAGTATCCTCATAAGACTGGGATTAAGTTACTCAATTTTCCAGTTTTAAGCTGTTTTAAGAGGTTTATTCTATGCTTTTACACTTAGCTTAGGATACTGAAAGTGATAGAAAACTTTCAAACTCTTTTTTCCCCTATAACATAAGCTATTTATGAAAAGGGGGAAACGTAACATCAAGACCCACTCCATGTATGAGCTTATGGAAGTAGAGATAAAGTAATTTCCAGAAAAGCTGGCCATATAAGGGGTATTTTCATAGGTTTTAATAATTGAATATAATTTGAGATCAAATTATATTTAGAGTAATTCTCTAAGCAGACATGCTATTTTATAAACCTGTCTTTGTTGAAAACAATTCACTGGTATATTTAAGGGCTGATTGTTCTGTTTAAGTGTATATGAGATGTGATGACACAGATGGTGAATGAGTTATAGAACAGACAGGGTTCCTTGGCTTGAAACTGTTCCAGTATTGATTTAGATTAGTGACAACATTTTCAAATTCTTCTTAGTGCACAGTAGAGAGTCCCAATTTCCTTCAAATAAGATAAAAGCTATGCTGGTCTGCATAACTTGTTTGATTTTATGGTTTTGGTTAGAAACCATATTAGCAGTTGTGTATTTGATCAGAAAATAATTTTAGCATCCTTTCATTTTTTCATTTGTTTGCCAATATCACTCAGTATGTACCAGAGCAATAAGAAAAGAAAGCATGTGGGTTTTGTGTCACTGTCCATAGGAATGAAATAGATGCCCTGGTTCTACATTGGACTCCAAGTTCATTGTTTGTGAAGAAAGGATTAATTTCTGGAATTTTAAAGGCAATACTTCTTACTTATTTGGAGAGAATATATAGACATTTGCTACTGTATTTAATATTATTTCCCAAAATAATACATATTGTATCTGTGTGGAATGTAGAAAATTGGGGGGCTATTAAATAGAACTCTATTAGTTCTATATTAGTATACTAACTATATTAATAATATAGTTAAGGGGAGGGAAAAGTCTGCAAACATTCTAACTTTTATGAAAGAACTATATTATGATATAGGAATACTTCAATGCTGAATTTTTCTGCATGTTATAGCTTTTAAAATGCACATGAAGTTATTCTTCATTTATATTGGATGCTTTACAAAAATAGATTTAAAGAAAGTATTTTAATTAATTGATAAGTCTTACTGATAATTCTACTTGGAATACTATTTGATTTCTGGAATGTGATTTATTATGAAAAAATATATTTGTCATGAAATCTAATTTAAATAGTGAAACTGTAAATGATAATTTGGATCTTAAAAATAAACTCAATGGAAAAAGTTGAAAACATTTTTATCTTATAAAACTTTGTATTCATCTCGTCAGGATTTTATATCATACTAATATAAAACTAACATTAACATAGTACCATAAAATATGGAAATAAGCTAAAAATGCCTTGTAGTTGCAAAGTGAGATTTTTCTGTCATATATCATTATGTGAACAAAGGATTCAAGTCAATTTCATTTCCTAAAACTGTAGAGAAAGCTTTTAATTATTTATCATTATGTTAAGCTACGGTACAGTCAGCAAAGTTAAAAAATTTATTATTTTGTAGGATATGGTTTTGCAAAATTTTCCAACTTGGAGTTTTCTTTACTGTTTACATGTCATATGATGATAAGAGGGATGATTTTACAGAATCATTTAATAAAACCAGATATTGAACTCAGGTCATCAAGTACTGTATATAAATGACTTTCTCTACTGAGCCAAATTACTGGCCCAGGTATGCATTTCTTTTTTTATTATTTGTTTTTTTATTTATTTGTTTTTTCATTTCAACTCATACAAACTTAACAGGTACACCGGTCCCCTCCCTTCCTCCAACCCCCCAAAGCGCCTCCCTCCCCATCCCCGAGTGC
Source organism: Typhlomys cinereus (assembly GCA_023101885.1). NCBI lineage: Eukaryota > Metazoa > Chordata > Mammalia > Rodentia > Platacanthomyidae > Typhlomys > Typhlomys cinereus. The sequence continues at coordinate 1,863,236 of JALPQD010000393.1, read as the reverse complement.
CTCCCTCTCCCCTTCCTGGAACATCCTTTAACGTGCATACCAATCTCTCCTTTGGGTCCTCCTCTCCAATGAGGTGCAAAGACCCAGTGGCATTTCCCAGAACCTTTTCCTGTGTTCCCATTAAGCATAGGAACACTACTGTGGCTGTCAATCCCTTGCCTCCAAGGATCCTAGTGCCTTTAGCAAATGCTAGACTTTGTGGGGTCAGTAGTGTGTTGGACATTATGCAGGGCATGCAAAGTCCAATTATGATTGCTTCGGCCCGAACTTGTGTGGAGTATCTTGCATATCATTACTCCTTCCCATCCTTGTGCTCTTACAATCTTACCGCTCCCTCCTCTGCAAATTTCCCTGAGCTTCAGGATGGGGAGAGATTAGGCTGGCCTAGTTTCAGGTGAGTCTCTGATGTTCTGGATTATGGTTTGTTGATTTTTTTTTTTCAGTTTTGCTGCTCCTGCAATGCCCTTCACTCCATCCTGATGGATATTGTATGTTACCCCCTGGCCAGAGACAAAAACCTGTTAAACTAGAGTCTTGTTATAAGAGTATATTTAAAGGTAGATGTAATAAAAGTAGGAAATCTCAGTGAGGGAGCGGTCAATCACCCATTGGTGAAATGGTTACTTTCTATCTGGCAGACTATATGCCTTCCCCTTCTGGTAAGATCATACCCCATCAGTTGTAAATGAACAGGAAGGATAGTCTGTGAACTTAACCAGATGTCTCACTACATATGTGCAGTCCTTGATGGTGGCTTATTTTTCTCTGCTGTAACATGGTCCCCTCTCTCCTTGTTTCTAGTGTGGTCCTCCTTCCCCATCCCTCCTGTTTATAATCTTTGCAATTACTGTAGGTATTACAGAGATCTACCTTTGAGTGTCTCTAAGTGGGATTGGTACTCCACCTATTAGGAGTACATACAGTGCTTAATTTTCTGTCTGGGATACTTCACTCAATATAATTGTTTCTAATTCCTTCTATTTCCCAGCAAATTCCATTAATTCATGGCTGAGTAGTACTCCATTGTATAGTTGTACCACTTTTTCCTTATCCACTCGTCAACTGTTGAACATTTGGGTTGATTCCATGACTTTGCTATTGTAAACAGTGCTGCTATGAACATGGTCCTGCTTGTGCTATCGAGGTGAACCTCTGCTGTATGGGGGTTATTCCCAAAAGTGGATTAGCAGGGTCATATGGCATTTCAATCTTTAATTTCTTTAAGAATCTCCAGACGGCTCGCCAGAGTGGCTATATGAGCCTGCATTCCCACCAGCAATGTAGAAGAGTTTCCTTCTCTCCACATCCTCTCCAGCATTTGGTGTTGTTTGTATTGTGGATTTTTGCCATCCTGACTGGGGTGAGATGATATCTCAGGGAATTTTTGATTTGGATTTCCCTGATGGCTAAGGAAGTGGAGCATTTTTTAAGATATTTGTTAGACATTTTAGTTTCATCCCTGGTAAAGTTTCGTTTAAGTTCCAGGGCCCATTTTTTAATTGGGCCATTGGTTTCCTTGGTGTTTAGTTATCTAAGTTCTTTGTGCACTCTGGACAGAAGAGTTCTATCAGATGTGTGGTTAGTGAAGATTTTCTCCCATTCTGTGGGTTGCCTTTGTGCTCAAGTTACAAACTTTTTATCTGAACAGAAGCTCTTTAATTTCACACAAGATCCCATTTGTTGAGAGTGACTGTGCTATTGGATATCCGTTCAGTAACTGTTGGCCTAACCCAATCACCTCCAGGGAGGTCCCTACCCTTTCAACTATGGTTTTTATAGTCTCTGGCCTTATATAGAGGTCCTTGATCCATTTGGAATTAATTCATGTAAATGGTGACAAGTACGGGTACAGTTTTAATCTTCTGCATGTGGAGATCCAGTTTTGCCAGCACCATTTGTTAAAGATACTGTTCTTTTTCCATTCGATGTTTTTGGGACCCTTTGTCAAAGATCAAATGGCTGTAGTTGTGTGGGCTTATATGTGGGTCTTCATCCCTTATCCATTGATCTGTGTATCTGCTTTGGAGCCAGTACCAGGCTGTTTTTATAACTATGGATTTGTAGTATAGGCTAAGGTTTGGTGTGGTGATACCTCCAGCAGTGTTTTTGTTACTCAGGATTGTCTTTGCTATCCTGGGTCTTTTGTGCCTCCATATGAATTTTGAGATTGTTTGATCAACCTCTTTAAAGAATTGCTTTGGGATTTTAACTGGTATAGCATTGAATTTGTATATTGCCTTTGGTAGGATGGTCATTTTTATGATGTTGATTCTGCCAATCCAGGAACATTCCACCTTCTGATGTCTTCCGCAATTTCTTTCTTTATGGTTTTAAAGTTTTCATTATAGAGGTGTCTTACTTCCTTGGTTAGGTTTATCCCAAGGTATTTCATTTTTTTAGGGACTATAGTAAATGGGATTGTTTCTCTCAGGGCTTTTTCACTTCTTTCATTCTGGGCGTATAGGAAGGTCACTGATTTTTGCACATTTATTTTGTATCTTGCCACCCTGCTGAACTTCTGTATTAGTTCCAGGAGCTTCCTGGTGGAGTTTTTGGGATCACTCAGGTATAAGATCATTTCATCTGCAAATAAGGATAGCTTGACTTCTTCCTTGCCAATTTGAATCCCTCTTATGTCCCTTTCTTGTCTTATGGCTTCAGCTAAGACTTCAAGTACAATATTGAACAGAAGTGGTGAGAGTAGACAGCCTTGTCTAGTTCCTGATCGAAGTGGGAGTGCTTCAAGTTTTTCCCCATTGAGAATAATCCTTGCTGTAGGCTTGTTATATACAGTTTTTATTATATTGATAAAGGTTCCTTCGATTCCAACCTTCTCTAGGGTTTTGATCATAAAGGGCTGTTGGGTCTTGTGAAAAGCTTTTTCTGCATCTATCGAGAGTATCATGTGGTCTTGAACTTTGGACTGGTTTATATGGTGAATTACATTTATTGGTTTACATATGTTGAACCAACCTTGTGTGCCTGGGATAAAGCCTACTTGATCCCCGTGGTTGATCTTTTCGATATGTTTTTTAATCCGATTTGTTAAGACTTTTTTTCAGAATCTTTGCATCTGTGTTCATCAGAGAGATTGGGCTATAGTTTTCTTTTTTAAGTGTATCTTTATTAGGTTTTGGGATTAAGATGATATTAGCTTCATAGAAGGAATTTGGTAGTGTTCTTTCCTTTGCTATTTGGTGGAACAGTTTAAGGAGTATTGGTGTTATTAGCTCCTTAAATGTCTGGTAGAACTCTGTGCTGAATCCATCTGGTCTAGGACATTTCTTGGTAGGAAGATTCAAGATTACTTCCTCAATTTCCTCATATGTTATAGGACTATTTAAATAATTCACAACTTCCTGATTCAATTTAGGTAAGTTGTGTTTACTTAGGAATTCATCCATCTCTTTTGTGTTGTCAAATTTCACAGAGTACAAGTTTTTGAAATATGAAGTTATAATTCTCTGGATTTCATGGGTATCAGTATGATAATTCCATTTTCATTTCTAAATTTGTTAATTTGGGTTTTCTTTCTCTTGCTTTTGGTTAATGTAGCTAGGGGTGTATCAATCTTATTGATTTTTTAAAAAAAATCCAGCTTTTTGACTGGTTGATTTTCTGTATCATTTTCTTAACCTCGATTTCAGATATTTCTCCCCTTATTTTGCTAATCTCCTCTCTTTTACTTCTTTTGGGATCAGATTTCTCTAGTTTCTCTAAAGCTCTAAGCTGCATTGTTAAGTTATTTATTTCTGATGTCTCCATTTTTTTATGTAGGCATTAAGAGCTATGAAAGCTAGGAAAGCTTTCATTGTGTCCCAGAGATTTTGATAAGTTGTATTATCATTATTGTTTGCTTTCAGGAAATCTTGAATTTCCTTTTTAATATCTTCCTGAATCCAGTTGTCATTCAGCATCATAGTGTTAAGTTTCCAGGAGGTAGTGTATTTTCTGTTGTTTGTTATGTTGTGGATGTCCAGCTTTAGGCCGTGGTGGTCTGGTAGGGCACAGGCTGTAATTTCAACTTTCCTGTATATGTGGAGATTCGTTTTCTGGCCCAATATGTGATGAATTTTGGAGAAAGTTCCCTGTGCTGCTGAGAAAAATGTGTATTCTTTGGTGCGTGGATGAAAAGTTTGATAGAGATCTGTAAGGTCCATTTCTTTAAGGGTTTGATTAAATTCCAAAGTGTCTCTGTTAAGCTTTTGACCTGTTGATCTATCCCCTGTTGAGAAGGCAGTGTTGAAATCCCCAAGAATTATTGTTTGGGATTGATTTCTTGCTTTAGACGCTGTAGGGTTTTCTTAATGAATGTGGAGGGGCCCGTATTGGGTACATATATGTTCAGTATTGTGAAGTCTTCCTGGTGAATTGTACCTGTGACTAAAATGTAGTATCCATCTATGTCTCTTATGATTTTTTTTGGTTTGAAGTCCACTTTGTCCGACAGCATATTGGCTACGGCTGCCTGTTTTCTGCTTCCATTAGCTTGCATAATTTTTGACCAGCCTTTTTTTTTTAGGATGTGCCTATCTTTTGTGGTGAGATGAGTTTCCTGAAGGCCAGCAGATTGATGGGTTGTGCTTTTTAATACAAGTTTGTAATCTGTGTCTCTTAATCGGTGAGTTAATACCATTGACATTTAATGTTATAATGGAGAAATTATTTTTAATTCTGTACATTTTCTATGTTTAGTGAATTTTGTAAGCGTATTGTTTAACATTTATGTTTGGGGGGTATTATACTCCCTTTCTATCCTCCTGGATATGCTTGTTTTTTCCTTCAAGTTTGAGTATCATTTCTAGCATTTTTTGAAGGCCTGGTTTGGTGGACATGTATCCCTTCAAGTTGTCTTTGTGCTGAAAATTTTTCTTTCTCCCTCTATCATGACCGATTTTTGCCGGGTATATCAGTCTAGGTTGGCATTTTTGCTCATTTAATATTTGAAGTACATCTCTCCAAACTCTTCTTGCTTTAACTGTTTCCATTGGGAAGTCATTTGTTATTTTAATAGGTTTACCTTTAAAAGTGACTTGCTTTTTTTCTCTTGAAGCTCTCAGCACCTTTTCTTTGTCTTGAATGTGAAGTGTTTTGACTATTAATTGCTGTGGCGAGTTTCTATTTTGGTCATATCTTACAAAATTCACTAAATGCCTCTTGTATTTGGATGGCCCTTTCATTCTTTAGTTGAGGGAAGTTTTCATTTATGATAACTTGAAAAAGTTCCTCCGGTGTGGTATTTTGGGATTCTTGCTCTGGTATTGCATGAATGCACATGTTAGGCTTCTTCAGGGTGTCCCATATCTCTTCAATGTTCTTCTCAAGTATCTTTTTGGCTTTAACAATCTCTTCCATTGAGCTGGTTAATTCTCCCATTTTGTCTTCAAGATCTGAAATTCTATTTTCTGCCTCATTTGTTCTGCTGATAAGACTCTCTGTTGAGTTTTGTGTTGAAGATAACTTGTCTTTTAGTTTGATTTTAAACTCTGCCTGAGGCTGTTTTAACTGCTCTATTCCTATTTTTGTTTCTTGAACTGTTTTTCTCAACTCCTCCAAGTGCCTGTTGTGTTCCTGTTCAAAGTGGTTGATGCAGTTGTTTAACTCCTTTTGGATTTCCTCTTTCATAGTATTAATCATGATAATGATCATACTTTGAAAGTCATTATCTTGGGTCTGGCTCTCTTGGCCATTTGGAATCCATCGTTATGGGGTTAATTCTTTCAGTGGGAGATTGGTCTTCTTGGCTTTTGTTTCTCATGTATCTGCACTTTGACTTGGGCATTGTTGTTTTGTCTTTTAGGACCTTTTTGTTTCTGTGTGTTTTTGACTGAACTGATTTAGTTGGTGTTATTACACTTGAGCAGTTATTACTAGTGCTTGCCTTGGATTGGGTACTTTTGTGTTTTGTTATTGTTATTTCCTAGATGATGCTATTAGGCTGTTAGTACATCAGTTAAGTCAGGTTAAGTAGACAGGGGGTGAATATTAGTATGCTAGTGCACTTTTACGATTTAGTATCTTGGTGATATGTGAGGATGAGTGGTATACTCCCTGGAGTTGTATATGCTTTTGGGGTGGTTGTATGAAAAAGTTAATCTACAGTGATTAATACTAGAAAGGAACAGTAAGGTGAAAAAAAGGAGGTTTACTTATCTTTGGGCTGGATGTGAAGAATCTCTCCCATGGGATAGGATAATTTTAGAGGTCTTCAGATTTATGGCCTTTGACCCTTAGAATTTGGTTGAGTTTCCTTTGGACTCTCTTGAATTCTGAGTAGCAGTGTGTCTTCCGTGGATCACGTACTTGGGTCCCTGTTGGGCCAGATAGGTTGGTGTTGATGGCAGAATTCTTCACCTGGGACCTGGGACTTGGCTTAGTGGCCCACCCAAGCTCCAGGGATGGAGGAATGTGAGCAAGTCCTGTCTGGTCTGGCGGACAGGCAGGCGGGAGGAAGAAAGGGGCTGTGGTCCAGGGCGTGGCCCAGGCAAAACCGGAGGCAGCCTGGGTGTTGCTGGGACACGGGGCCACCTGGGTAGCTGGGCAAACTCACCTGGGATGGATGACTGCCAGCGCGGTCAGGTGGACAGGCCCGCTGGAGGAAGAAAGCAGGTATGCATTTCTTAAAGTTCAGAATCACAATGAATACATTTCCCTAACAAGCCATTGAAATTTGCAATGCAGCTATACATCCATGCATTAAATCTGATTGTCCTTTGTATCTCAAGTTGTCCATTCACTTCTCATATTAAATATTAGCGTGGGGTAGAATAGAAACGAAGACCAATAATAATGGGGAGGGGGACACTAAATTGGAGCCTGAGTTGCTTCTGCCCATTTCCATGAAGAATTCAAGGTGAGGAGAGTTTTAAATCAGGTTTTAACTGTATACTACTCATAAGGGCAACTTATTCCTCTTCCTTGCGAAATTAAAACAAAATGGTGCTTTCCTGAGAAAACCAAACATGACACAGTGAGTCTGAAACTATCTGTACAATCTAATGATTTCCTCCAGATACAGGGAACATTCTTTTCTTTCTTTCAGTCTTATCTGTACTTCAAATTGTCACTATCTGTTGACAGACTATTTTGTTTTTAATTTTTTGTTACATATGGTGTAGGATATCTCATGAAAGTATTTAAAATGATTCTAATGTATTTTTATTTTTAATTAACAGTAATTGTACATATTTATTAGACAGAGTTTGATGTTTTAAAATATATATACAAATGAATGATGACTTCCTAGAGTAACCAGCATATCTGTCACCTCACACCTAGCCTTTCTTTGGATTGAGAATATTCAGAGATTTTGTTTATTAGTTATTATGAAATATACGATTAATTGTCATCCACCATAGTTGTCCTTATTATGCTATAGAGCATATAGCAAAGCTTTCCTTTCCAAATTGTTTCACATTTATATTAATCACTTTATCTCCATGTTCTCCTTTCTTGAGACCATTTGTAAGTTCTATAAACTGGTACCTAATCTACACTGAGATCAACTCTTAAATTGCCTGTATATGTGATAATAGGAAGTGTTCATTAAACTTCTTGACTTGTTTCACTTTCTTAGCCTGCACATTCAACAAAAAATGTAACCTAGAGCGATTCAATATATGAATACCATGTTTCACTAAGCATAATCATAATAGATGTTTCTGGGTATACTTGTTTCATATCAAAATGTCACTACATTGTATTTCACCTGGTCTTTGAAATCAATATTTTGACTTTGGAAGCCAAGTTAAGAATGTAATTGATTTTGTGTAAGATTCTTCACTGGTTTTCAAGACATTGAGAGTATTATATTTAAAATTTCCCATGTGGTTTCTTTTTATTTACCATGTCACTGGGAATTTATTAATAAAAAGGATATATTGTGTTAAATAATCCAGGAAATTGGCTAATTCTCTTTTGTAAAGTTTAATTTCCTGAGTTAACCTGCAATAGCATATAGTTTGGATGCAGTTCTGTTTCTTGTGGACAATTAAGTTTGTGTATCATTCAATATAAAAAGAAATCAGAAATAACATTTAAACTGCTTTCACACAATAATAGAACAGTGGTGATGCAGTGTTAGTTAAATGAAAACTGTAAGTTTATTTGTTTCTGATATGTTCAAGTTGGCATTATAGACTGACTTTAAATTTCAGACATAGGCTATGGAAAGAATTTTCAAAATACTTTGGGACACCAGCACCACAGTTTTATAATTTGACCTTCTGAAGGTCATTCTAATATAATATATGTTAGGTTTGAACATGTATGTGATGTTCTTATTTGTATGTACACACTGAATTCCAGAAAAAGATGTAAAAAATATGTAACAAGAAGTTAAGGGTGTAAAAATTCCTTTCTAGTCCATAAGAACTAGTGTAAAGGTTTCAAATCCCCAGAATCAAATTAAAATCAAAAGTCACTAGACGATGTCATAGGTCAATTTTGAATATACTTTTCAATAAGTACTTTTTAGAAAGTAGAGTTTTAAAAAGGAGGTCCTTGTTCTTGTTGAGAATTTAGTCTGTGTAGCTAATATCCAATACCTAAAATCACATTTGTAAGTGGTTAAGAACAGGAACAAGTCTAAATAAGAATAAAACTGGGAAATAATAGTGTCATAGCAGACTATTTTTTAAAAGGACTCCCTTAGAAATACAACCTAATCAGTGGTTAATATGTCAGTAGCTAAATATTCAAGGAATCTAGAAAACATTCAGTTGGCTTATCTTCATCCCTGATCAAATTGCTGACTGTGCTCCACTTGAGATAAGGCCTATTGAGGCTTTGATTTTCATGTGGAAGGAACTGGGAACCTGCTCAAATGGATTGGAAGATCATACTGAAGGGAAATGATAGGAGATGATAGGAATAGGATTTGCTATTATGAGGTGAGCATGAGTTAAATTTATTGTATTCATGTTCGAAACTACCAAAGACTTAAAAAATTTCAAATTTACTTCTTAATATTTGACATTTTAGTCTGTAGAAAAAATAGATAGATAACTCTTTTAAAAAGGTTGAGAAAAGAGAAAGTGGAAACACATTTTAGATTAAAAGACTACAAGAAAATTAACCTCATAACAAAGAGCTAATAAAAGTTATAAGAACCATTTAAGATGTATCATTATGTTTCTGTATGTGTGTCTCAACTATGGTAAGTACTTAGCATCAAACACTAAAATGAAGAAATTATAACAATCACTAATAGAACTATTACTATGTATTTATAGATTAAATATTACTTTGTTGCCTGCATAATCTAAACTTTTTCAAAATATATTTTCACTTTGTTTAAAATTTTGTTGCTTGCATTTTTAACTTGGAAAAAGTCAATTAAAAAAAGACCATGGTCAATTAATAATTTTATAAAATAGTAATTGGACTAATGTAAATAAAAGTTGCTTAAAAGATGGAACACAGTTGACCAAAGGACACTGTTTAAAAAAAAAAAACAGCTGGAAGTGATCTGGAAGTTTCCTTTTTCCTAGTTAGCTTATGCAGTAATAGAGAATACCATGGAAGCTGCTTGAGAGAAAGCAATTAAAGATCTCATCAATCTGTGAAATATTCAAGTTGCATTAATGATCACCATTGCAACAGGTGACCATAAATGTAATAGTTGCATGAATATCAAGGAGAAAACCAACAGCTTTCTGATCAGATTAAGGCCAGCTTTTCCAAATGGAATGCATGCCTGTTACTGTCAACTAGAATGAGAACCTATGAATGGGAAGAAAATCAGTCTTGAGGAAGAGCAGATTATGAGTGCTTCACAAATACCTGTTAATACACCCGTAGAATAGAACACTACTCAGCACTCAACCTAGAAACAATCTTCTACAACAGAAACTGTTTATTGCTGAAGAGCAAAACCCATCAAAATACTCAAAACAAGTTTGTCTTTAAATGACACATATACCTTACTCATTCTCAAATCAAAGCCCAAGAAACATTGCAGAAAGTGGGTAGGAAGATTGTTAGAGCCTGAAGTGGGACAGTGGTGGGCCAGACATTATCTTCTCCACATGAGAGAGTTATGATATACAAAATTTCATGTTGAATATGTATATGTACAAAAGAATTGCATGGGAACTGTCTTATCAATATCTTACCAGGAAAGCAGAAAGATCTTAAAAAGCTCCACACCTCTCTGAGAGACTGATGAAGATTAATGCTGATGGGGATGAAAAGGAGGATGTGTTCCTCAATGGTAAACCCACTGATCTATCATACTAGGTGGAGTATAAAGCATGTGAGGAATATATCATTAAAGACAAACTCAATGAAACAGCTGGCTGCAAAGGTTGGATTTGAAAAGAGGAGCAAAGTCTAGCAGGGGAGGTGGATTGAAAGGGGAAAACGAGGGAGGAAAGGGATTTGAGACTAAAGGGTGGAAATAGTATGAATATTACATACATGAGTATGTAACATTAAAAAATAAAAGAGAATGAAAGAAAGTAAAAGATGTGGAAAAACATAAAAAAAGTATAAGGAGAATTTTTGTTAGGAGATGTAAGTTAACAGAATATATAATATTATGCCTAATTTTAGAAGCATCTTCCATTGAGCAATTTAAAGACATACTTTGAAAGGCAGAAGGGCTATTATACCTACAGTCAGTCACACCCCCACCTTCTGTAAATAAAATATTAAAGATTAATAGTGGAATTATATAACCAAAATTATTTCTAAATTAAAAGATACAGAATGATCTCTAAATAATATTGTGGAAAAATTCAACACCTCATTTTAACAGAAAGGCCATCCAGACAGAAAAATCCTCAAAGAAACATTCTTGACCAAACGAACTTCACAGATATCTAGCTAAGATCACAGCCAAGTGCTGCAGAAGAAAAAAATTTCTCAGCAGCTTGTGGACATTTCTATAAAATACATCAAATTTTGCAAATTCAGAGCAAGAATTAAGAAATATAAGAAAATAAAAAATGATATCTTCTTTGTGATCACAATGAAATGAAAGCAAGAATCAGCAGTGAAAGAAACTATAGGAAACCAACAAATTAATGGAGAATGAACAGTATATGGAAGAAGCTCATTACAAAAAAACTGACTTTGAACATACAAAAAATGCAGAGCTGGAGCAAAGAGATGTCATGGTTAGAAGTGATGATGCTAGATAGAGGGTATTATCCCTGCTTGTAGATTTCCGATTGTGGACAGAGGTGTGTGGTTTTGAAATTAATGGCCGAAATAGTTTCCAAAATCCTTATCCAGTTCTCATCTTGAGAAAAGGCAGAATTTCTTCAGTGGACTGGATATTATTCACGATACTTATTCATCACAGAATCTTGCACACTTCGAGTGGCAACAAGGGAAATAAATGGACTCTTGGAATAAGCTTCAGCCAGCACAGACAAAAGGAATGAAATCAATGCACTGCTCACAATTAATAACAAATGGCGATATTATAATTCTAAGAAATGCATTGTTTATATTTTTATAGTCAAAACAAAGTGTGATTCCTAATTATATTCTGAATAAATTCACCATGCAGGAAAACACCACAGTGTTGTTACCTTTCAGCAAATCAAATTCCTATATTAAAATATAATAGACAAAGGCCTGATGATTACTCAGGGGTTATGTCTTTGCCTCAGGAGAAAAAGGACTTGAATTCAGATCCCAGGCCCCATGTAAAAACACTAGATGGAGTTAGTGGTAACCTATGATTCCAGCCCTGGAAGGTGGAGCCTAGAAACTACAGAGAAAAACAATCAGGAGGTAGAGCAAGCCAGAATGATTCCCAGTTTCACATTTGGACCCTCACTGGCACACACCCTCTTCTTCAAATAACCCTGCATACTTCTACACACATATATGTATACATCCAAACCTACATACACAAAAAATAAAATATAACAGATAATGCTTGGGGTGTCAGTTAATTCTGTTCTGAAATCAAAAATGATCTCTAACCATTGTCCATTTGTAAAATAGCCAGTGTCATATTTAGCAAATCCAGACAAAGAAAGAAGCCATCGAGGTAAATACGTAGATGGTCCATTGAAATTTCTTGGACAGATGCTATGTAATGCTGCATAGCTCAGTGACACATTTTCATAAGTATGTAGGGAGAAATAAATTGCATTCGAGCCTATACAGTGAAGAAATTTTTCTTTAATAAAAAATTTAAATCAAAGCAATTTATAGATTTTGGCTAACTTTAGCTTTTCTTTGAAACAAAAGTTTGCATTAACTTATTGTTACATGTGGAATCTACATTTGATTGCTCCCAAGTCATTTAAAAGGTCTCAAAACAACATTGAATGCATTTAAAAACATATGTTGCTGTTAATGCCTTTTGGGAAAACAACTGCAGTAATTTACCTTGTGGTCATGAGGCACCAAGTCAGCTTGAACAGCAATACTGAGCAGATGTATGATAAAGGCTGGAAACCTGAAAATCTTTGACTTCTGGCTCCAGCAAAGTAACAGGAAATGAAAAGTTCAGGACATGTTGGCAGACAAAATATTCCACTTTGACCAAATCAGGAAATATTGTATGTGTATGCAGGATACACAGCATGTTGTTCATTTAAAACCGCTATAATCACCAATATTGCAATGTGTTTTTTTTCCTCCCAGTAACACATTTGTATCAAGTTATTAAAAGCAAATGGCTTCAATTGTTCTGTGAATTTTCAAACTGCTATCCAAGTTTCATTCTACTTAAGTTCCTGGAAGATAAAGCAAAGGTATGCAATATGTTTTTTTTCCAAACTTATATGATAGAAAAGCAATCTAAAATCCTCAGTTTCTGTAAAAGTCTGCTCTTAAATTAGAGATGGATAATTAAGATTTTCAAATTATCTTTCAGTTTGTCACATCACCTATCCACTTTGATAATTTAAAAATGAAATCGTTTAAGATAAGTTAAGAGATTTAAGTAACTTAGTATCTTAATTGGCAGTTTCATTATTTATGCCATAGTCATGGACACTAAAATACATATTTTTCTATCTCTTTAACAGTATTTATCTCTATCTAGTATTTTACATGTAAGTACATCTGAGATAATTTCTCACAGTCATTCATGAGCAGTTGTTCCCATATACAGGATTTTAAGATCAAGATGGAGTAGTAAAAGAGGAAATAGTACCATCACATTTAAAACATTCATGCATCTTCCTATTGTCCTATCATGAGTCAGTGCTGGTCTTCTGTGCATCTCTACATGTACAGGTAGGATGACAGTAACTTGATGTTTGCTGCATCATTTTCATCCATAGTTACAACAAAGGTATTATGAGTAAGATAAACACACCAGTCCATTAAATTTTCTCTTAGATGGGGATATGCAATATACTGGGTAAAAGTCAAGCTATCATTTTTCTGGACGATTTGAGTTATCTTAAAAATCAAGATAAATGAGAATATTTTGTTAAATCATACAAAAGATGGAAAGAATTCATAAAGAAGGGAGCTGAGAGAAAATCACCTTTCAGAATTTTATGAGGAGAATGATAGGCTTAGAATTGTGGGTGGTCACCATGAGGCCGTGGCATTGGAGAACATTAGGGAAGAGAGCACCATGATCTGATCGCAGGCAGCCATGATGATGTCTTGAAGAAAGAATGCCTTCAGTTCTACCAGACAAGGGAGTTTTCACACGCTTGCAGGATTTTGAGGGAAGGGATAAGTTCTACCCATCTGACCTATCCTAAATGCCTCCTGACATAGATGAAGGCCTTAGACAAGAGATTTAAGCCATAGAGTTGTCTTTAGTCTTGACATCAGGGGGTTTGGATTGCTCAACAACCAGGCAGACAAGTCCACAGCATAGCAAACTTTCTTACCAACTTTCTGTCCAGGAAGAATGACTGCACATATATGATAGCAAAAAATTTGTGTAAACATTTGAATAAACAAAGCATGTACATATTTCAATTCACATTGTATGGAAATTTTATACTTGTATGCTATTTAAAGTAAGTGCAACATCAACAACTTTTTTGATACAGATTTATGTTCCTTCATTCTATAGGAATTCCTACTTCTATAAGATATAGAATTCTATAGAAATATAGAAAAAATTGGGTTAATGTAAGCCGAAGCCTCATAAACATTCTATGATACATAAAGTTTGATTAAAAGATTTGACCTCTCTTAAAGGCAAGGGGTTCAATAGACAAAATAGAGTTTCCATACTAGCAGGCAGCCTAAGAAGGTGCCCCCAAGTTATGCCACTGAGTTGTGAACCCTAACTAGTGTAGATGACTCAGAGGGAAATTCAGTGCCCACATAAACAGATGTTCTGGAGGATGGGAGGGAGAAGGCAAGAATCACCAATAGAGAAAGAAGGAAGGAAGAAGAAGGAGGGAAGGAAGAGCTTGTATAACTAGGCAAAAAATATAATAAAAAAGATTTGTCCTATGCAGTTTCATAGTTCCAAAAGAGATCTAAAACATAAAATTTTAGTGATGAGATGTTAGTTACTTTATACTGGATAAGAATTCTTCAAGTTCACAGCCACTACTCTGTGAAATGCATACTTGTTGAATATAATACAATCATACCTAGAATTTCCAGAATATCTGAATGAATAAAGACACCATGTGGGTGAACTTCAAGTACAATGTTACAAATAAGTTACATTTCAATTTTGAAACAGCATGTAGTTAATTCATACAGTTTCACAAGAGCAGATTCTTAAATATTCAACTGCAAGATGGTGGTGATATTATTGTGTACCTTGAAATCAGACAAATTCATGTGTTTACCCAATAGAAATTGAAAAATGCTGTAATGTAATGCTTTCTTTTAGAATCTCTCCACTAGCACACTATTATTCTAATCTCTTGCTGGATTATCTTCTTCACTTAAAATGTCTTTTATTTCTGCTCTTTTATTAAATCATGTATAAATTCATGGCATTTTCACTCATCATTGTTTGATGATTTCACAAACATATACATGTCTCCAAACACATGCAGTTTTATTCATTAAATATCAACAAACTTTGATAGACAAATGACAAGTTTGTGACAAGTTTCAAAATAAAAGTTAGAAATTTTTTATGTGAAGTCACAAATATCTTAAACATAGAAATAAGAAAGCATACAAGCATGAATAAAAACTTTGGCATTACAACATTTATCTTAAAAAACAGATTTCACAATAATGAAAACATTCATAGATAAAAAGGAATATCACAAAATAAAGGCATCAGTTCTCTCAGAAGATTTATCAATCATTAACATTGATGTACTTAATAACAGAATACATATGTACCCACACAAAATCCATAAACTTAACACAATAGAACTTCAAGAAATTGCTTTATCTAATGCAAGAATATAGATAAAAATGAAGTATCTATACTTTTGAAAGGAAGAAATAGTGCTCTCTTTAGAGATAGAATGATTATAGAGAAAAATATCAAAGAACCTGTAAGACCACATGATACAAAATGTAACCCATACTGCTTTCCTATCGTTAAATAATCGACTTTATATTTGAAGTGAAAATAAGTAGAATTTATAATGTCTCCTAAAACTAAGATACAGATTTCAAAAGTTAGAAAATATTCTACATGTAAAAATCCAAAAACCACTGACCAATGAAGTATTTAAATAAAAGAAAGCATTTTCACATTCATGGCAGAAATGTTCAGCAAGCAATTCTTAGATACAATAACAAATACATTGCCAGAGAAATATAACATCCATAAACAAAATTTTATTGAAATTAAAAATCCTATTCAGAAATACATTGTTATTAAAAGGAGAAAATTATACATACAGAAAATAATTTTGAAAACATTTGCTAAAATACTTATATTCAAAAAACAAAAAACTTAAATGTCACATTTTTAAAAAATATCTTAATTACTAAAAATGGGCAAAATTTTTAAGCAAAACCCCACCACAGAGGATAGAAAAATAAAGGTTAGGAGTAATAAATCATAAAATAAAATACTTGCTTCTCACACATGATGCCTTAGATTTAATATCTAGTACTTCCAAAAGAAGAAACAAAAAGGAATGTAGTATATTTAAAATTTTTTAAAGTAACTTTTCATTAGAGATTACAAATTGTAATTCCGAGTTACCACTGACTATTACATGATTTAAGTTAAAAGAATGAGAAAGGCAAATGCTCACTATGACATAGAAAAAGGTATCTGTTCCTTGACATGACAATAAAAAGTGGCCCAGAGACTTTGGAACATGGTTTTGTCACTTAGTTAAACACCTATTGATCAACAGCAAACCCCATGTGTTTTCACTAAGACTTAATCTGGAGCGATGTCTGCTGAAATATTGTCTATTAATGTTTACAATAACTTTATTCAAAATGATCATAAATCAAAAGTATCAGCATGTCCTTCAAAGGGATGATCAATGAGTTTTTCTTTCTTTTTATTTTTAGTAATTTCTCATTAAAGCATTTAAAACTAACCAATGCTATTTTATCAAAATTTAGTTTTCAAATGCTTTAGTATTTAATTTCCCATTATTTTCTTAACACTGAAAAGCACATTCATTACCTGGACACAAAGGAACACAGGTTCAGCGCTTCTACTTATTGAGTTGCTTGAATCACCTATCTTCTGTTAATGCTCATTTTATCTTTTGTAAAATGTAAAGACACTATTTGTATGTATTTCACAGAGTTGTCATGTGGATCAAAGGGATTTAAACTAACCATTATCAACATTCCTTCTGAAATACACATGGGAAGCATTTACAACCCAGAAAAATCCCTATCTGTGTACTTTTTCTATTACATGCAAGAAATAAATGAACAAATATTCTCATTTCAAATATCTACTTATCACCTGACTATTCAACCATCAAAAAATATATGATTCACTGATAATTTTTATTTTTCATTAAGTGCATAATTGTATACAACATATTCAATCATAGACAGCTGATTTATTACTACTTAATGACATGCATTTTATCTCTTATGTAAACATACAATTGTTTGTTCATTCCTGAGGAAAAATGATCACTGAAGATATATTTGTTAAATTAAAGGATGGAAGAACTCACATTATTCGCTAAAGATAGTACTTTTAAGATAATAACTTAAATCAGATAGGAGATACAGATTATTGTATGTAAGTGCCATAAATGGTACATGAAAGGTTTGCCAATCCATGTGTTAAAGGTTTGGCATTACTGAGAAGTGAGACAAGCTTTAAGAGGCAAGAGCTAATAGAAGAAACATCACTATCACTGAGGATGGTATGATCTTGAGAGAATATTGGTCCCCAACCTTTGATTGACATTATCTTTGCTTACTGGTTCTCATGAGGTAAAATATTCTACCAAATGTTTCTGCCATGATGCACTGTGCTCCCCACAACTTCACACCCAATGGACTAATGAACTAAATTAATGATGAAAAATGAATTTTTCTTTCTTAAAATTATTTTATCTATGGTACTTTTGCCATGCTGATGGGAAACTAACATGTACACCATTGTTACTTATTTTACTACACAGATGACTTGATATTTTACTTTGTAAATTTTATATCTTTTGTACTATTTAAACATTTTAGTAAAATATATGGCTATTAAACTATGCCAGTGATTCTACAATAAATGCAACTTGTTAAATTTGTTTCAGGAGAAAATAATCAGTTTATTTTGGGTGTCAACTTGTGTTCACTTGAATCTTGGCCAATTTGAGGAACCTTTTAATAAATTAAAATAGTTGAAGACTTTTCCCTTAAATTTCAATGTTTACTTCATTCAGTTTTTTACTATCATAAAATTAGTTTAGTCAGGGGAGGCACTGGGAGAGAGGGAGGAAAGGAGAGAAGTGAAAGGAAGGAGGAAGGGGGAAGAGTGCAAAGGGGATGACTGGGGAGTGGAGGAGAGGAGAAGAGACAGGGGTACCTATTGAGCTTATATGAATAGGAAAAAAATAAAATGTGGGAGAAAAAAATAGTTTAGTTGTTTTATAACTTCATTATAAATTTAAGATATTTCACATGGTTTTAGAGAAATGGACATGCAATTGATTATCCATTTTTGTAAATATTTGGTTTTCTTGTGATACAGAATCAATGTGTTCAGTTTATCAATTGCTTTTGGATATTGATATAGTCATTTCACTTTGTATTCATTTAATACATGTGACTTCAGAGATGATCTGCTCACTATCTTTATATAGTTTATGATTGATCTAAAGTGAAGTTATCTAAATAAAATTACTGAAGGTAATTCACCTTCTAATGAGAAGTTACGATCTTTGACAGAAAATAGTAACAATCAACCATGTGTCATTCATGAGACAAATAACTCACATTTGCATACATAAATGCATACATCCTGTAGTTTATGGTTTTGCATTTTTTAACTAAAAATAGATCTAGTGATTTTATTAACATATGGGTGACTACTTTTTATAATCATTTTAGTAAAGTACATGCAGTTGTTATAGTTATTCTAATGATTTGTTCTTAAGAGTTTTACATATGTCAAGTTGTTTACCAACCACAATTTGTCACCAAACACAAAGAATTAAATCCTGATATTTGTGTGTTTCTTTTGACTTGTATCTCTACCAAAAAGCTTAGAACTATGCATAGTCCTGTAGCCACTTATATACTTGGAACACAAACTTGTGGACAAGATGGATTCTCCAGTAAAAATATTGTTTATAACTCACAGTGACAGAAATTTCATTTTTGGAAAGATTAATCTTTGATGGAATTTTGATGTTTTAATTTTTCTATGTCATCTTTTACTACTATTATTAAGATTCAATTTTAGGTCATTTAGCTTAAAACAGTATTAAATAGAGTATACCACCATTTACTTAATGTGAAAATTGATAATGTTTTAAGCAATACTGTCTTCCACAAATATTATTACTGCTTCCAACACTGAAATGAATTTGAAAGGTCAATTAGGAAAATACATTTCTATTTCTCACCAATAACTGGATAATTTTGCCAGTACAGCATTCTCAAATATTAAGTTTATTTCTGAGTTTCACATAGATATTCTAAATTTACTTTGGGAAAAAGTAGGCATTCTCTGTTTAAAATGCGTTTTTATTTTACAGTTTTTCCAAAGTTATGGATTTTTTTATAGTTTATAGATTAAAAAATACATTTGAAGTCCATTTTTTGATAAATAATTTTTAAATTAATTCATTTTGCTTGTCTGTATAATTGGTAAGAAATCTTTCTTTTACTTTGAAAATGAAAAAAATGCTGTCTTGTTCCCACAGTTTTTCAAGCCGATTTCTTTTTAAAGTGGATTTTGCACATGTTCACATTTCAGAATGAATGGAAGAAAGACCAAAGATCATTGAATTTTGGTAAAGTTCAATTATTACAAGAAAAGGATCCAGCTAAACATTGCTTATGTTATGTGATTTTGTAATTTTTGATGACCCTGGGATGACATCTACTTGGTTCTGATTTTGTTTTCTTGTATTAATAAATCAATTACACTGCAGTTCTGAGAGTACTGCAGTGCTGGTACCTTTCCTGGGCTCTGAATCTCGCTTTCTCAATCTTTGCTGCCAGTCTATTAGTTATTAACAGTGTCTGAATCACCAACTACCTGCAACTACAAACACCCAGCCTCTTGCTGGCTGGTCACAAACAAACTTCAGGATGTTTGGAGCTGCCAAGATAACAGCAGTTTTACTTCGTGAGTTAAAAGAAAAAAATTGAAGGGAAAAAATAGAATGCTATCCTTAAAGAATATGCTATGCTAATTTGGCATTCTCTCACAGATTATTTTACAGGTGACTTTTAAAAAAATTCAAAGAACGTGATTTCCTCGTTTCAAGTTTTTAAAAATGATTTAATAGTAAACATGGACAAGAAAAGACATAAAGAAATAAAATTACAGACTCTACTTAACATTCCATTTTAGCATGACAGAAATGTATGGATATTGTTAAGTTATCCTTTCCTTCATATATCATTTTAGAAGATCTTCAGAATATATAACAAACTGCTTAGCATATACATTTGGGGTTCGCGTTTTAGTGGTTAGAGAGCAGCTAAATAGGGACACAAGATGAGTTAACGGTGAAAAGATATATATATTCATAACTGTGACTTAATATGTTTTTAGTATTACTATTATCTGTTTATTGCTTTCCTGTGACTTTCAGACTTTCCTCATTTCAATGGCTTCCTAGTGTCATTACTAACATTACGCTCAATATTATTGTAATCACAAATCTTTTCGAATAGCACATTTGAAGGGGAGTGGCTCAACGGTTGTTGAACTATAGTAAACTACATATTGAAATTTTAGTTTATGTCACAATAGGATGAAAAGCAGAATGATTTTCCCTAATATTTTTTGTGCAATTAAAATTATTTTGATATCAAAATATGCCTACAGTTATCTAATACATGATTCACAGGAGTATCAAAGATTACTAAACTTTTTTTCTATTACACTATGAAATTAAATCAAGTAAAATTAACATTTTTAAATGAGAAGGCTAGAATAAAAAAATAAGCCTAACTTGATTTTCATTAATTTTATGTGGCAATCACAACTCTAAAAATACTTTTAGATCAGGTGGTTGCTTTTCTAAAATAAGTAAATTCTTGAATTCTATCTTATGACAGTTGAACAAATATAATCCTGCTTCTGACTAGAATATCTAGTCACCATCCTAGAAAGCTTAGCAACTATTAGTATTCCCAGAAATCCTGTGATGCATGTCTAGCAAAGTACAGTTATTAAAAAGTATTAAGCTTCAAAGTCACATTTCCCGAGTATTTGCTAAATGAAAGGAAGTAAGCTATGGTTTCCTTTAAATGTGGGTTATTACTTCAGTCCAGACCATTAAGTTTTCTAAACCAGGGTTTGTGGTATTTGGCATCAATGCTTCTGTTCTTTTGATAAGTTCCTAAACAGGATGTCCTTTCAAATTAAATGAGAAATAGTGCTGGAAGTTTTCCTCCCTCAAGAATAAACATTAAGGGCTGGAGAGGTGGCTCAGGGGTTAAGCCTCCGCCTTGCAGGCGGAAGGTCCCGAGTTCGGATCCCAGATCCCACGTATAGACGCCAGACGGAAGCGGGGGCGGCCTGCGCTTCTGGTCCTGGTAGGGCGGAGCCTGTGAATCCCGGGGCAGAAGGAGCTGGAGGCGTCCATGGTGGTTCGCGAATTCGTCCGTGGTTCTACACACACATACACACACACACAGACACGCGCGCGCACATACACACAGTTGAATAAATAATAATAATAATAAAAAAAAAAATTAAAAAAAAAAAAAGAATAAACATTAAGACTGGCAGATGGCTTAAGTGGAAGTACACAGGAATGCACTTTACCAGCATTAGGAACTATGGAAGCAGAAATTACTGAGGTTGACTCATGACACCCATTTCACTTCTTTCTGCAATAAAACGTTTTAATGGTCTCAGGTTGAAGATCTCCACTTACTCCACCCAAACTCTTCCAAGCTAACCTCAGTGAGAAGGTATTAACTGTCATAAATATTATAAGAATTCCTATTTCTTATACAGACATTACATTTCATTTTTTGATATTGAAGAAAAAAAGAAAAGCTCATTCAAACTTGTTTTCTGAATCCCAAGCTATCTAAACATAAAGTTGCTCTTCATACAATTTAAATTGCTAATCTTTATTTTTATTTATTATGATCCCAGTTAGACATGCAACATTAAAATAACATAGCAGACATTTTATTACAGTTCTGTGATTAAGTGATCATAGCCTTTAAAAAATTAAATTCTCAGTAGTAATATCATGACAATAATTTGAAATACTTAAATAAATGTTGCAAGCTAAAAGTTCACATTAACTAAGTAAACATTAATTGGAAATGGAAAATTCCACAAATATGCAAACCTTATGGATTAAACATCTGGTATTTATTCACTTTTATACAACCCAAATTGCATTATACAGTTTCAATTCAATCTCTTCAACCTTCATTATGCAGTTGTTCTGAAGACATATGTACATGCCTTTTCCATGACACCACGCACAGCAATGGAATGGAAAGAAATAGATGAGTAAAACAGGATAGAATAGAATAGAATAGAATAGAATAGAATAGAATAGAATAGAATAGAATAGAATAGAATAGAATTGATTAGAGAATGGAATACACGATATAATTAATAGATAATAAAGTATTTGAAAAGTGGAAGAAATATAGAAAATGATCTAGCCATAGTAGCCTTGCAACTTCGTAGCATGCAACACATCTTCAGGATTAATATATATTAATGCATTAAAATGTCATAATTAGACTTACCATTTCATTATAAAAGCTGTATATGATTCAATATTTGTAGTCAGATTACCTACAAATATATTTATCTTATCTGTGACATTCCTTATGAAAGTTTCATTTGTAAAGGACAATTATTAGGATTCATATATATATCTTTTTGCCTCACAAACATTAATTTACAGGATTTACTCCTCAAGTTGTATGTATGATTTATTATTTCTAGACAGTGCTTATAGTTTACAGGATATTTTCTTTCTCAGCTTGTGTTGTATATTCCTCTATGGTTAATCAGTCTGACTCTAGAACACCTGTGCCTACACTTTGCTGTCAGTAGATACAGTTATTTGTACATGACTCAAACTAGCTTTAGTCTCTACATTATTAGTGACCCTGCTTTGAAGCGATCTAGAAATATTGGCATTGAGTCACTATCATTACCAGACTGTTACCAGTCTTTTGAAGTCAAAGATACAAAGAAGTATAAGTCTCATATTTTAAAAATTTCTTTTCTAGGTTCTTCTCATGTTTTCATTATTATGTCTCAGGCAGAGACATCCCTATTATATTTTTTTAAGTTTTTTTATTTATTCAATTGTGCATGTTTGCGTATGTATGTGTGTGTGTGTGTGTGTGTATGTGTATGTGTGTGTGTAGAACCACAGGCGAATTCGGGAATCACCATGGACCGCCTCCACCTCCTCCTTGTTTACTCTGCCTTGGGATTCACAGGCTCCACCCTACCAGGACTGGAAACGCAGACCACCCCCACTTCTACCCGGCGTCTATAAGTGGGGTCTAGGATCCAAACTCAGGACCTTTTGCCGGCAAGGCAGAGGCTTAAGCCCTGAGCCACCATTCCAGCCCCCCCTATTATTATATTGTTTTTAACAATTTCAAATATTTGTTCAAACAAACTGTGAATACTGTGTTCTGTTCTTTAAGTTTAAAGCAATATTTTCACCTGCAAATTGTTTCCAGAAAAAAAATACAGTTAAAATGTACTTGTTTATTTATTTCATGACTTAGTCATTCATATATACATGTGAGAATATTTGGAAGTCACATTAATGTGTGTGAGATCCAGGTTTGTGCTCTCCTTCCAAAGTAAAACGTTTTTACATCCATGTTTTAAAATTCTAATTAGTGAGCACACTATTTGACAGAAAATAAAACCATGACTAATATACATTGACTTAATAAATGAATTAATAGTTATTATAAATAGATGTAAGTTGTCCAATGTACTCAATCCTACAGAATGAGAAGAGGACTAAGAAACCCCCAAAAGAAAACGCTTCATAATAGGCTAAAAGGCAAAAGTTCTATTAGACCATATACAGATGGTTATGTCCCACAGGGTGGAAAGAAGAGGAAGATGAAATAGAAGAAATAATAGTATGTGTTGTCAATGGGTCTGGACCAGCTGCCAAGGATATTCACTCTTAGCAAAGAACATGCAGAGATAATGGTTATCTGAACACAGGAAGTAAAAGAACGTCTTGAAAAAAATCAATATTTGCTATTTGTGATACAGTTAGAGAGAGATAATTTGTCATGCAAATATTGAGACAATTATATCTTCTTTAAAGTGGTAATTATAAATATATACTTTTCTAAATTTTGCCAATTAGCTAGTAATAAAAGACTATAACATATACAGATAGAATTCTCATGAATGAGAAAATGAAACATAAATATGATAGTCTTTATAAAATTCCTTGTTTTTTCCCCATCCTCTTTCTTTAAATCTTATTTTTTTCTTGCACTACCTCCTTTTCTGAATCTTGATTTCTTGCCATTTTATCTCTTTCTTTTTCCTGTTCTTTTCCGTTTTCTTTTTTCTTTCTCTTTCTTTGATACTTGCATGTTTTTCATTTATCCTCCCCTTATGTAACTCCCCCATCCGTTTTCCTTTTTAACCACTAGTGGAATTCTTTCCAAGGTCATGGCTTGCAGCATCTGGTACGCTTGATGGAAGTGGGATCAGTAAGAATTATGTCCGTGAGGAGGAAGAATAGGAATTCCCTGGGTCCTGTGAAGACGTAGACCCTCCATCTGGTTATGAGCAACATCCAAGAGGGTCAATGGACAGGAAAGAGACCCGCAGGGCTGATTCCTCAGAGCCCGGCCATCTGTCACTCCCAGGCCAAGTCCTCTCACACCTGGATGATGAATGAATTTTCCAATTATAATTGGATAAGGAATGAATTGTGTTATGCGTTGTTCACAAAACCAGAAGCTTAATAAGAATCCCAACAGAGGAAAAGGAAGAAAAATAAGCTTCAGAACATGCTCTGTATTTGCTGAATTTCAAAAGAAGATGGCAACCTTAAAAATGAAATTTATTTCAGATTTTAGGAGATATTAGTCCTGCAGTTGTCAATTTTTTAGCATTTCAAAAGTAAAATCATATGCTAATACCCAAAATATATTGCATCAGAGTACAGTATTAACTTAGAACATTTTTCTGTCCACAGTTAAAAAAATTCTCCTTATCCTTTTTGGCCAGTGACATTTGCAGAAACAAATCCGATACCAAACCAAAAGCCAGAAAATAAAGTTTCAAAATTATATGTATATATGATGTATTTTTTTTAGTGATTTCCTCAGAAAATATGGAAGGAAATTGTTTTGTTTCTTTCATCCTATCCATTTTGGATCCTTGAATTTCTAGACTCTCTCCAGCATTCCTGGATGCCCCTTTCCTATATTGCATAGGAAAATCTCTTGATTAACTTAATTTTTCTTTTTTTCTTCTCACATTTATTTCTGACAGGAGATTTGAGTAATTGTAAGCAAGTGTTTTTAAAATTATAGCACAGTACACATACCTGGGATCCGATGTACCCTAGATAAGCAGTTTGTTAAAATGTGTACTCTTGACAAATTAATTTGGCAAAATTATAGTATTTTAAACCACTTTTGAAGTCAATGGTGAAGATTTTATGGAGAATGAATCAGAACACCTTGATGTGGAAGAGGATTTTGTTAACACATTGAGAGCGTTGAACACTGTCTAAACTTTATGCTCTTGGAACATAAGAAAAACATGAATCTCTGCAATTTACCCTTCTGGTGGTTGTGACACAATGCTGTCATCTACAAAGTTCACTTTCAAGAACTGCATAAAAGCTAACTAAAGTAGAAAATAATGTCTTGTTTCATAAGAAGTAGGTTTACAACTGACCAGCATTCACAGTTTTCCTGGGCACAGGTGGTCCATGGGCCTCCAGCTGATGGTGTCTAAAAATTAGTGTTTTACCTGGTCTTTGAAGAAAATCCTTCCTTGGTATCTGGTAAGACTTTTTCCTCATTGCTTATGAGGAATTTTATATTTTATGGAACTCCAGGTTTTTCAATCTCTTACTTAAAAGATTCATTATTAATTAATAATGTCACTGTTGTAATGACCTACATAAAGCTACCTCCTCAGTACTCTGCAGCACTTTGTCCTTCAGAGTGTTGACTTTACATCGTCCACAGAGAAAACTGTCAATTATGAGGGGAATATGTCATCTAGGTTTCTACATTTCCCAGCAGCATTTTGGATATAGAGTATTTTTTCTAAAAGCAGTGGGCATTTTTAATACACCTTAAAAACCTACATTCAATTACATGCTATCAGAGACCTTACAATTATTTAGCTTGTGAAACCCTTTCTCTCAAGTAATAATGATTACAGTTTAGCCATCATCAAGAAAGAGTTATGAAACTCCACAGGCATATGATTTAGCAAAGATATTGCTTTGGAGAAATTACTTGGTCATAGTTAGGCACCAGCATCAACTTGATGGTCGAGGGTTAGAGCTCTGGGCACATTTGAAGATTATTAATAGTTGCGTTAAACCCAGAGCAAACCTGTAGGAGATTGTCTAGTTGATGGGCAAAGTCCAACCCATGGTGGGTGGGACTAGGCCCTGAACTGGTGTATAAAATACAGAGAGCTGGTCGAGGAAGTTGGCATCTTGTTGTCTGGCAAGAAAGGATTGTCCCTCTCTCAGCTGTTACGTGGATATGGTGTGACTAGTTCCCTCAGCCTTTTTGTGATGGTGTATGTTCTTCTGCCATGCTGGACTAAGAACCGTAACCAGTCAATTGTAAGAGAAAATAAACTCCTTGTGTCCTTAAGCTGTTCGATAGTGATTTTATCAGCAATCATGCAGGTGAACTGCTATAATCACCATGGAGATTCTGTTAAGTAATAGTACTGACACCTCATTTCCATAGTAAGGCCGGATGTTGTTCTATAATGTATCATTATACTAAAGCTCTGAGATTGATCCCTACAATCTCCATCCAAAGCTATAAGGATGGAGATGCCAGACAAGTGTCGGTGTAGTGTACTTTTCTAAAATCCCTTTGAGTTCATGTTTGCCATTTGTTTGAAGAATAGCTTATAATATGCTGCTGAAATTTTTTTCTAGTTCATTGGTTAATTATATAAACTTATTTAGTGATCATAAATCCTCATTGCTCATAGCTGTACAATTTTTTTTGTAAGAACAACCTGGTTTTAAATGGTTCTATATAAAACTCAGCAGCACGTATTGCAAAAAAAATTAAGTTCATCAAATGAATTAGTAATTGTATAGATTAAAGCTTATCAGCAGTAGTAAAACTTTATCAATTAAGGGAGCAATTTGGTCCTTGTTTTCCTTTTAGCTTATGAAATTTTCTAGATTGGAAATAGATATCTTTCAACCTTTGTGCACTCAATTTTGGGAACAAAAGTTACTATCCCATTGAAAATCAAGAGTTCTGCATTCCTAGAACAGAAATTATAGGAAGCAGATAGTATTTACTGTTTCGAAGCATGACCAGAGCAGTATGAGTAAAAGTGTTCTAAAAATGTTACTAGCAGATACAGAAAACAGAAAAACAAGCAATCAAGAAAGTACTTGCTAGAAATCATTATATTTTCAGCTTAAAGAAACCTGTTAGACCACATTTCATAACTTACTACGAGTATCACTTCTCCATGTGCACTATGTGTTATTCTTGGGTTGAAAAGAAAGTGGAGGCCAAGTGGATCAGCTGTGATCGACAGCAGACGTATTATTCAAAAAATGTTGTGATCTGTCATTCAGGAGAGGAATTTCAATCCACTGTAAAAAAAATAAAACGAGGGGCTGGAGAGGTGACTTAGGGGTTAAGCCTCTGCCTTGCAGGCAGAAGGTCCTGAGTTCGGATCCTAGACCCCACGTATAGAAGCGGGGGTGGCCTGCGTTTCTGGTCCTGGTAGGGCGGAGCCTGTGAATCCCGGGGCAGAGTAAACAAGGAGGAGGTGGAGGTGGTCCATGGTGGTCCCCGAATTCGCCTGTGGTTCTACACACACACACACACACACACACACACACACACACACACACGCACAATTGAATAAAAAAATTAAAAAAAATAAAACGAGAGAGAACTATCAGTGAACATTCATGAACTTTATGTATTTCAGTGTACATTTCATAACTTAACACTGAGACAACATTCCTGTAAGTATTGAGATCTCTTTCCAGAGTAATTGTCACCAAAGATATTTCTAAAAATGAAGGAAGTTTTGTCAGCTTTGACTATGACTAGACTTGACAGTCCCATTTAGTGTTAGTGGATTCCTAAAACAGGGCTTGATTGGGAGTGTGAATTTTCACATTTTTATTTAAATAGCCAAGGTAAGAGAATTAGCAAATCTTTTTTTGTAAAATCTACTCATATAGCAGTATGTATGAAGATATGTTGATTTATAATTTTCAATCAGTTATCAATCCAAAATTTAGGGATTTATTTTGAAAACACCGTGCAATTAAAATCACAACAGTGATTCTGGTACTAATTAAATGGTTGGTGAAGTGTATTCATTAGTCATGAGTTTTGTTCTTTGACTTGGACAACTTTTCTTTACTTGGGATTAAGTTGTTCATAAGTGCAAGGTATTTTTAAATGCAAAAATATTACCTATATATATATATGTATAGACAGTTCTCAATGCATGTAAGACAACAACCATGTCACGAGAAGAAGTGTAGAAGGAATACAGAAAGGGAGAGAGGGTAGCAATGATGGGAGAAAAACAGAATTTTATACCTATTAAAATAACTCTGTAATGATGTTGATTTTTTAAAAATGAAAACCATTCTATCAGTTTTATGGTTTCTACTCAATGTAATTCAATTAAAAAATATTTTAGTCAGACTTTGGAAATAGAAAAAAAACTGCTATGCACCATTGTGGCTTTTGGGCATTTTCACGGATTGAATCAATTTCCTAACTGGAGAAAGAGCAACCTCTGCTGAGCATGTTTGTAGTGGGGATTTTCCCATTTTCAAATTTCTTTTCCTGAATGCCAGAGACCAAGTGGCCACTAGAGGGCACTCAAAACACACACACTCCTGCGATCTGCTTTCAGTCAGAATACTTATCTTTATTGCTAAATTACAATCCCTAGGGGGAAAAAATAACATTGTTTTTCCAATTATAATTCGGCAAAAAAATTACTTAATGTAAAAGCAGTTAAGTTACTTGGTAGAAACATTTCAGGAAAACATTATTTTGTATAAATAAAAGAGAATTCCCTTTAATAGGGATCTCTGTGTACACTTTCTTAGCTATAATGCCAATGCAGTGATGTAATTAGGCAGTTATCATGATGACACTTCTGGTTAAGCCCAGTTGAACAGACACACTTACACACTCTGGGCATGAATTTGGGAAAGGGATTTTAGAGAGGAAGAGGATATAGGTTTAGAAGGGTAGAGTAAGGTTCAGGGAAATAAAATAATGGGAGTTGAGAGTGATAAAAATACGTTATATAAATGTGAGAAGTTATAAAGGAGTAAATTTTATCAATAACAAGTTAGAATTATAACGAGAGCTTAATTTTTTGTTTACTAATGACATATACATGGTTGATATACATGTGTTGCTTCAGTCATATTATTCAGCTACAAAGAAAAACATGCAAAGAATTTTATGCTGAGTCACTAATATATAATAATAATAATAATAATTTTCTGGAGGTATTTTCTAAGAATCTAAGAATGCAAGGGTTTAAAATGCCACCAGTCGAGTGTGACATTATTATGGAAAATTGGCGATGCCAATTTTTTTTATTCCCACTCATACAAACTTAACAGATACAGTGGTCCCCCCTCCCTCCAACCCTCTATCCCTCTGTGCCCCCCTCCTCTTCCCCTTTCCTCCCCATCCCCCAAGTGCCTCCCCCTCCCATTTCTGGAGCATCCTTTAATGTACATGCCAAACTCTCCTCTGGGTCCTCCTTGGCAATGCCAATTTTATGAGTTAAAATGAATCCATTTTAATAGAAAACTACATGATATTTAATTTAAATAACATCAGTATAACACTAACATGCACATGACAATCATACTGCTTTGATTTTTCCTATTATTTATTTTTATTGTAAACTACAAAACTCTGAATTTTAAAAGTTAAAAGATTCCACCAATCCATATCTTTTAAACACAGATGAATGTGTTTTAAAATTAGGAATGAGACAAGGGTGTCTGTCATGGTTTGAAATGTCAGTTGTTCCATATAGGGTCATGTGTCTGAACTTTTAATTGTTTGGTAAAGTCATGGCACCTTTATGAGGCAGAACCTTGTTGGAGGAAGGCAGTTACAGGGGATGGGTCTAGAGTTTTGTTAGCACCAACCTTCTTGAGTTAGTGAATATGCTCTTGAGCTTGCACACAGCAGGTCTCAGCCTCCATGATGTCTGAAGACATCTTAGCATGTCTTAGGCCTCCTCCAGCTTTTGCCACCGTCATGATTGTTCTGCCATAATGGATTGTATTGTCCTTGTGCAACCATAAGCTGAATGAATCTCCCTTCTTCCCTTTAAGTTTCTTAACTTTGAGTGGTGTTTCAGTACAACAGAGAAGAGTAACTGCTACAGAAATTGGTATTGACAGTGGGGTGTTACTGCACGAGACTAAGAGAATCTAGAACCAAAAAGTGAAGTTATTGCTTGTGAATCTGAGAGCAGTTGGTACCTAGTAGTACGGTCATAGCTATGATGTGGCTAAGTGGACCTGTGGAACTGTTTGATGGGAGAAATATAGACAACTTTAGGACTTTGTACTGGGAAAGCCTTTACATCTTGTACACAGGATTCTAAAAAGAGCTTGGAAGATAATAATGATGTGAGAGATGCAGACAGGGGAAGTGGTAGTCCAGAGGTGAGCAGAGACTATATTGGGAACTTGACATTTGATGTGTTGGCAGAGAGTTTGATGTTTTACCTTCATCATGAAAGCTTGCCTGAAGCTAAATTTGAGTGCTTGGCAGAGGAAATTTCAAGGCAACATAGTCTTGACAGTATGCAAGGCTACTTTTTAAAGAACTCTTATTCAGAGTTATGAGAAAAAGAAACAAAGAAAAAGATAGAAGAAGAAGAAAACTGAGGTTTTTTGATGAAAAAAAACTCTTTAAGTTGAACCACAAAGAGGCAAAATTGTGAATCAATGCCTGATCTCAATTTGGAGAATAGAAGAAGCCCATCCCGAGGACAAATTCCTCAGGTAAGGCTCTCACAGATGAGGATAAATATTTTTTAAGAGGAAGAGCTGAAGGTCAAAGTTCCAAGAGAATTGTGTTCTCCTCTAAAGCAAAAACCTCAGAGAGATTCGGAAAGTAGCACAGAGAAGCTGAATCAACTATGATTAAAGGAGGTTGATCACCACCTAAAGGTTATAGCAGAACTTGGCAGTGTCATCCACATAGTCCTGGTTTCAGAGGCATCAAGGATGCAACAGGAGAGGAGGTCCTAGATCTCTACTCCAAGGCTTCAGAGATGGTGGAAGACAGGCAATATGTGACAGGAAATCTGCAATTTAGAGGCTCAAGAAAGACAGTTTGTACTGTAGAGTTAAAGCCTGGTTTTCCACCTGGAAGTGTAGATGGTAGAGATGCTGGAGCCAACGTGCGATTTCTACCAAGGAAAGTTATTCGTGGAAAAAGGAGTCAGCTCAAAAGAAAGATGTGTTGCAACAGAGAGGTGAAACCAAAGCCCTTTGGAACAGATGATTTCAACAAGAGGCTCATCTATTGGACATGGAGCTGTAGGATGTGGAGATAAACCTCTAGTTTTCAGTTTTGTTATGGACTGATCTTTTCTGGATATGGTCCTATTCCTCCCTTTTGGAATGGAAATGTTTATTCTGTGCCATTAAATATTAGAAGTATGTAGCTTATCTTCTGATTTTTACAGGAGGTTTTGAACTTTGTACTTTTGGACTGTTTGGGGACTATTGACTATTAAGACTTTTAAAGTTGCACTGAGTATGGTTTATGTAATGAGATAGCAATAATCCTATGAGGGTCAGTGGTGGAGTGTCATTGTCCCTCACAGGCTCATGTATTTGACTTTTTAGTTGTTTGGTAAAGTCATGACACCTTGATTGGAGGAAAGCAGTCATGGGGGTGGGCCTTGGGGTTAGTTAGCCTTGTCATGCTTAAATTAGTGAGTCTACTCTTGATTTTGCATGCAGCAGGTCTCAGCCTCCATGAGGTCTGCTTTGGAGGGACTTGGGCCTCCTCAGCTTCTGCTGTAAACCATGCCTTTTCTGACATAACGGACTGTGTCTGCCCTCTGGTACTGTAAGCTGAATAAATCTCCCTTTCTTCCTTTAAGTTTCCTTGAGTGGTGTCCCAGCAGCCGCAAAGAAGAATAACCAGTACAGTGTCCAATTTTTACCATTTTTATTCAATATATAACTTGAAATTTTAGCAAGTAAATTCAGATAAAGAAAAGAAATAAAATGGATACAGACAGAAGGAAAAGGAAAATCAAATGATCCCTGTTTAGAGATTGATTATATGAGTCAATATTAGAAGGTCATGAAAACCCATCAAAGTCCTACAGCCCACCAAAAGAGACTAAGTACTGATGATCAAATTCACCTATGTAGCAGGATGCTAAATCAACAAATGAAAGATCAACATCCTTTTTTATATCCCAATAGTGAATTCACTTGAGAAAGAAATCAGGTGCTACAGTAACTCTTCTCTGATGCTGTGAGATTACACTTAAATGACCAGCTTAAGGGAGAAAGAGGGGACTTTTTTGGCTTATAGTTCCAGAAGAGATGTATGTATATAGTCCATTATGGCAGAAGAGACATGGCAGGCAGTAGGATGTGGCTCAGATCATGTCCACCATTGAGGCAGAACAAGTAGCAGACTGCTAGAAGAAGCCTCAAGGCTCACTTTCTGGACATGCCTTCCTCCAAAAAGGCTCCACCTCTTAAAGCACCATGACCTTCCCAAGCATCAGTATCAGCAAAGATCAGACACATGATCCTGGAGACATCTCACATTCAAGCCAGGCATCAGGCAACTCAAAATATCTTCCCAGGCATCAGGCAACTCAAAATATCTTCCAAATGATAACCAAAAAAAAAAACTGAGTGATGACTACAAGTAAGAGAAAAAAGACTTCACAGTAAAAATCATAAAAATTGATGGGAAAAACGAGTAAGACATCGGGAACAGAAAGACCACTCTCCATGTGTGTAGCGTAGGAGAATTAAAATTGTTAAAATTACCATGCTCACAATGGAGATCCATTCAGTCATTTCATTTATTACCAGAATAATACTAGTTCCTCATAGAATTAGTATAAAGAATTCTATAATTCACATGGGAGATCATAAAGAGACAAAACAATCCTATATTAGAACAGCAATATTGGAGGCTTTGCAAGCAATTTCTGCCTTCTAATCATGTACATAGAGAGCACAGGAACAAAACAGACTGGTATTGACCTTAAAACAGAAACAAAAAATAGATAAATAGAAAAGAGGAACAAGAAACTTTCCTACACACCTACAACTACTTAACTCTCCACAAAGCCTCCAAAATGAATATTATTTTAGGTATAACAGTTCCATCCTCCAGTGTTGCTGGGCAAGTTGGGAAACCACAGGCAGAAGGCTGAAAATAGATCCTCATTTCTTAGTCATTATATGTCAGTTCAAAATGTATGAAAGATATTAATGTGAGACCAGAAGCTTTGAATTAATTGTATCAGGAAAGAGAGGAAAAGTCTTAAAAAATTTGTGCCTGATGATGATGTCCACAAAAGTTTTTCTGATAGCTCAGGGGAGTAAAAGCAAAAGTTAATTCATGAGATTACATCAAATGAAAAAGCCTTGAATATCAGGAAGCAACCAGCAGATTGAAGCAATCTATAGGATGCAAAAAAATTTTTCCACTTGTTCATGTGGTTAAAGATAAATATTTAACCTATATAAAGAATTCAGAGAAATTATAGAAGAAATATCGGAAGAACATATAATTCAATAATGAAAGAACAAATAGATTAAACAGGCACTTTTCAAAAGAAATGGCCATGTAACTCATTTGTAGAATGTATGTGGCAGCCCAAGACTTGATGTGGTGTGTGTGTGTGTGTGTGTGTGTGTGTGTGTGTGTGTGTGTGTGTGTAAAAGGATTCAAAATTTTAGTTGGGGAAAAGTTTACCGAACTTCATTGAAATTTCCTCTCAGCCTGAACAGACATTATCAAAAAATAAGATACGATAACACAAATAGCAAATACTGGTAAAGAATTAGTAGAAGGCAGCCTAGATCACTGATAACAATCAGTTGGAGTGCAGCACTTATAAAGAAGAAGGTCTATGTACCAATGGTACAAGTATAAGTCAGTGAATCACATGGACATAAGTATGGATGCTTTGTGAAAAACTAGAAGCAGAAACATCCTGTGAACCAGCTATCTCACTCCTGGGAATATAACCCAAAGGAATCAAAGTCTCCTGCATGTTCAGTTGGACACTTTTCAAAATGGTCAAGGTGAGGAGTCTGTCCAGCTGTCAGTCACTAGATGAATAAGTATAAAATATGGAATATATATGCAGTGCAACTATAGAAGGAAATGTGTATTATTTTGAGGGAAGTGAAATGGGAAATGGACAGAAAGTAAGAATAAAATTGTCTCTTTTTGAGGGAAATGAAATGGGAAATGGAGCTTATTTTGGCAAATAAAACTTTCCAAAGAAAGGCAAATGCAATGTTTTTCTCTTATATGTAGAAACATAAAAACAAGATGATCTGGAGAAAGAAGACAGACTATTAAGGAAGAGATGGGAAAGAAGGGTAAGAGAAAGAGGCACAATAAGAAGCATATGTTTGGGCTGGAGAGGTGGCTCAGGGGTTAAACCTCTGCCTTGCAGGCAGAAGGTCCTGAGTTCGGATCCCAGATCCCACGTATAGAAGCCAGGCGGAAGCGGGGGTAGCCTGCGCTTCTGATCCTGGTAGGACGGAGCCTGTGAATCCCGGGGCAGAAGGAGGTGGTAGGCGTCCATTGTGCACAGACGCACAATTGAATAAATAATAATAATAAATAATTAAAGTGTGTTTGAGCAGAAATGCCAGGCTGAATGACACTGGTTTTTATAATTAATAGAATTGAAGTATTAAAATACTAAATCTACCAGAAAGGAAAGAAAATGAATAAAAAAGCAAAACAAAAATTAGTGAATATTGTATATAGGCATGATTGAAACCAATTAAAAACATTCATTTAAATTTCAGATTATACTTTTCACTTTTAATAAGTACTATATCAGAGTTTATTCATAAAAATGTTTATGATTAATGTTATCATTAATATTTCCAACTTATGCTGTTAATTCCTAATATATTGCACATGAAACATTAAGAATACCACTCTTCTGCCTCTGTGGTTTTGAAATTTCGTAAAAATATTTGAAATATAAAATACTATACCTACTTTACTCATGGGCAAACAATATTTAGAGTTCAAATTTCTTTGTTTGTGTGAGTGTAAGTGTGTGTGTGTGAGTATGTATGTGTGTACATTACGTGTTTTGCAAGTAGCTGGTACACATATTTGTGGTCATGTGTACAAGAGGGCACTTGAGTGCCTGTGGAGGTCAAGGGTGATGGGGAGTATTCTGGATTGCTATACCTCCTTGTTGCTTTGTTTAGGGGTTTCCTTGGCTCAGCCCTCCAGAGTTGGGATTACAGGCTGGTGACATATCAGCCCCACATTTTACCTTTTGCTTGTGAGGAAAAGACATTAATCATTTAGATGTCTTCCTAACCCAGTGTTCAAGTTTCTTAAAAATAGCAAGTAAAAAATCTTTAAGTTATTATTAAACATTGTCTAGTTCTTATTGGTAATCACATAACAAAGCACTATTACTATACATTAAATACCTTCTGGCCATTTTTCTGTGCAACCATAAAGAATTGTCTGTACTTTCATCACATCTCCTTCTCATCAACTTTTCCAGGAAAGTTTCATCTCAGGGAAAGAGAAACCTGCAAGTAGCAAACTAGGGGCTATTTTATAAGAAGGCAATGAATGCTCTGTTACATAAAGGAAAGGAAAGGTAAAAAGATGTGCATTTGACAGCTGACATGGCTTTCTGTCTCATTTTTTGTCTTTATTATGTTTATTTTTTCACAATCATAAATATTTCTGTCTTTATTATGTTTATTTTTTTCACAATCATACAAACTTAACAGGTATCTCCATCCCCTCTCTCCCTCCACTTCTCCCCAGTCCCCCTTGCACTCTCCCCCCTTTTCTCCTTCCTTTCACTCCCCTCCCTCCCTTTCTCCCAGTAACCTCTTCTTCTCCACCTCCCATTCCCTGGAGCATCCTTTAGTGTGAATGTCAAACTTCCCTCTGAGTCCTCCACTCTAATGAGGTATAAGGACTCAGTGGCATTGCCCAGAGCCCTTTCTTGTGCTCCCCTTTAGTATGGAAACACTATTGTAACTGTTAATCCCTTGCTTCTAAGGATCCTAGTGCCGGTGATCCATTCTAGACTTTGGGGGGGGTCTTGACATGTCAGTCATTGCATAGGTCATGCAAAGTCTGATTTTGGCTATTGCGGCCCTAACTTGTGTGGAGTATCTTGCATATCATTGCTCCTCCCCATCTTTAGGCTCTTACAATCTACCACCCCCTCTTCCACAAATTTCCCTGAGCTTTAGGATGGGGAGAGATTTGGCTGGTCTGGTTCCAGGTAATTAATGTAGGGTCTCTGATGTTCTGAATCATGGTTTTTTGTTGTTTTCAGTTTTGCTGTTCCTGAACCATCCTTCGCTCCATCCTGATTGGTATTGGAGGTCACTTCCTAACCAGAGATAAAAGGCTGTTTAAATGAAATCTTACTATAAGAGTAGATTCAAAGGTAAATGGAATAGGAGTAGGAGACTGCAGTAAGGGTAGGGTGGGGTGGGTCAGTTCCCATTTGCAGGATGGTTACCATCTATCTGCCAGACTCTATGCCTTCCTGAATTGATGAGATCAAACCCCCTCAGTTGCAAGTGACCAGGAAGGAAAGTGAGTGAGCTTAACCAGATGTTTCACTACTTACTTGCAATACTTGATGGTGACCTATTTTCTCTGTTGTAGCATGATCCCCTATCTCCTTATTTCTCGGGGGGGGGGTCCTTCACCTTACCTCCTGTTCATAATCTTTGGAATTACTGTAGGTATTACAGAAATTTATCTTTGAGTATGTCACTAAGTGGGTTTGGTACTAGGATCCACCTATTAGGGAGTATATACGGTGCTTAATTTTTCTAATTCTATATCCCAGTAAATTTCATTAATTCATCTTTATTGATGGCTGAGCAGTATTCCATTGTATAAATGTACCACATTTCCTTATCCACTCATCAATGTTGGGCATTTGGGTTGATTCCATGACTTGGCTCTTATAAACAGTGCTGCTATGAACATGGTTGTGCTTTTGCTGTCGAGGTGAATTTTTGCTGTATGGGGGATTATTCCCAATAGTGGAATAGTAGGGTCATATGGCATTTCAATCTTTAACTTTTTTAAGAATCACCAGACAGCTTTCCAGAGTGGTTGTATAAGCCTGCATTCCCACCAGCAATGTAGGAGAGTTCCCTTCTCTCCACATCGCCTCCAGCAGTTGGTGTTGTTTGTCTTGTGGATTTTTGCCATCCTGACCGGGGTGAGATGATATCTCAGGGAGGTTTTGATCTGTCTCATTGTTAAGAGATCTGGCACATCGTGAGCTCTCATCCAGACCAGATCTGATGGTCACAAGTGTGAAAATTGAATCTCTTTAGTGAAAACATAGAATTATATAAATTGTATTGAAGTGCTCTTCCTGATCATAGTAAGACCCTTTTAATTGCAAACATGTTCTTAAAAAAGTCACTGTTATTAAAGTTTATTTTCTGTTGTATTTCAAATCTTAAGAAGAATGATGGTTAAAAAATAAATTAGGGGCTGGAAAAATGGCTTAGTGGTTAAGCCTCTTTTTTGCAAACAAAAAGACCAGAGTTTAGATCTCAGAGCCCATATGAAAACATCAGATGGAAATGGCACCAACCTGCACTTCTCTCCCTAGAAAGCAGAGCCTGGAAAATCCTAGAACAAAAGGATAAGGATGGAGAATAATCCAGGATGATTCCTGAAGTCATCGTTGAGCTTTCACAGGGACATATGGTCAAGTGTCCTCTATTACACACAGATGCAAACAAACACACACATTCATTTTTCAGCAAAAAATTTGTGCTTTACACATTCTCTAATGCATTACTTGTAAAGGTTTCTTTGGATACATGACAGAAGGTCAGATATCAACTTGCAGAAAAGTTGCTTGCTTTGACCCAAAAAGTCATGGGAGTTTTTTTTCAGATGACTGGTTCCTTTTCACTTTTAATTCTTTACCAATTTAATGTATATATGTGATTTTAAAATTTATTTTCATTTCCTGCTTCTCCCTCCCATCCCTTCTCTCCTGTAAAACTCCTCCTTCCTACAATCTAGTCCCTGTAACTGTTTTCATGTCTCAGTTTAATTCTGGCTGCTTATAAGAGTGGGAATGGGAATTGTTTACTCATCAGAGTTACTCATCAGCGACTATACCACTGAAGAAAATGGCAACCCCTTCCTCCAGCAAGTATAACAGCCTGAAGTCATTGAAGAGTAAGTATGGGCCTCAAAAGCTGCCTCTCCACTTATGGTAAAATGTGATGGGGTTCGGCCTCCTGTAGGTTTTGAGCAGATATCCACTGCTACAGGGCATGAGGGCAATAGCCATGTTATGTCCATAAGAAACTGTTTTTTAGAAGTCTTCCTGGTCCTCTAGCTCTCATATTCTTTCTGCTTCCTTCTCCCCAACATTCCCTGAGCCTTGAAGAGCTTGATAGAAATGTCGATTTTAGAGATCAGAGAAATGACTGCCAAAGTCCTGAATGTATAGGAACAGTGTGTAAAATAGCAAGAAATATTGTCTTGTCATGGAAACATCAGGTCAGCAGAAAGACCTTAATTTTTCTAATTCAAGAGACCATAGGGTTTTCATGGTCAGAGAGTCCTTGTGGACAGAGAAGAGCAAAGGAGAGGGAAGATCAACAGAGTGGAGTGTAGCTGCAGAGGCTCCCAAAGCTGTGGGACTTCACAAGTACCAAGGAGGAGCTGTTGACTTAATGGCGGTGAAAGGCATTGGGTAGGAGTAGCATGCTGTGATTTCAGTTTGTTGACATTATTCTGGGTGGTGTAGGACTCTGCTGAGACAATAATCAAAACAAAGGCTAGAAGGTCTCCGAAAATACTTCAGGGAAATATCGATGGAGGAAACTTCAGTTGACAGTGATGCCATTTGTTTATTTGGAGAAGTGACAGGAGAAACATTGTAGAAATCAAGCTTTTGGATGGTCCACTAGACTATCTCCAATCCCATTCAATTGCAAGATGGCAGCTTTTTTATTTTAAGTAATCTTTATACCTAATTCTTTTATACAAAATAAAAAGTAATACATGCTTGTGTGTATTACAGGATTCTTAGGAGAATTAATAGAAAATTTATGATTAAGTAATTGTAGAATTCAAAACTAACAGAAAATGGGAGTAAAAAGGCATCCACTTAAAGCCTCCATAGGAAATTTAATGATAATCTAAATTAAAAATAGTTTACTGGTAAAAATAACAGTAATTCTTAGATTTCTGCAGCATGGAAAATTGGACTAATAACTCTATGAACATGAGACTGAAACTGGGTAGACTTTCTCGGCTAACGGAAAAAAAAAACTACAAGTTAAAATGATAAGAGTGAAAATAACAAAGGTATTTACGTAGACATGGAAAGGCATGTACAAAAAATCAAAAGCAGTGAAAGTTAAAGAAGCTTAGAGTTTTATAAATTCCAAGATTTGTGTAACAGAAGTTTTTGGCATAACACACAGAAATTTGAGAAAGAAAAAGCACTCTTTAATAAGTTTTGCTGCACTGAATACTTTTATTATTGTATAGATTTCTATTTCTGCAGCAAGAAATGGGATTACAGGTAGTCAACATGGAAGGTTCACTAAGTAGATCAAAGGAAGGGTAACTTCTGGATGTAATAAACATATATTAACACACTGAAGAAAAGAATATCAATGCATTAAGTAAGATGTGTACAAAAACTTGAAATATTAAGAGTGCCACACAATTGTAAGCATCTACCTTCTGAAGAAAGAGTTGCTGAATGATTGATCAAATTACTAGATCTATTTCTCATGTATCCTTTGATCATCTACAAAAAAATAATAAAAGGGGAGAAAAGAAAAGAAAAACACGATAGAATTAGAATTGGCACCAACATGTGGTGGAGTGAGTTGAACTGAGTTGAATTGAACTGCATTGAATAAAATTGAATTGAGGGATTTGTCTTGATTGTGAATAGCTGGCGGTGTGGGAGAGTGAATGAATTAGACTAGCCAAGAGCTTTATACTAAAGCCAACTATGTGAGATCGCTGCAAAGTGAGTGGAAAAATAAAAAGAATGTTTGCTTCTAACAGGAATTGTGTGTTTGAGTATCAGAAGAAAAAGCTATATAGACAGGAGAAAAGTTTGATACAAATAAATGCCAAAAACCAGAGACAATAGCACAAAAGAAAACTAGTAATGAGAAACATCATAACGCAAGTCTATTCAAAGATGTATGGCTTTGATTTTATTGTCTTCTAATTTCTGTATATTGTCCAATTTAATTCCAAAGGGCTCTCAGTTGTTATTATATTTGAATATTGTGCACAAATTCTCAAGTCCAAATAGGATGAGCCATTAAAGAGAATTGTCCATAGATGGTTTGCAAATAAAGGCAAAGTGTTTCTGATGATCACATTGAAGTTTCCCGTGTCCTTTCTCAATTATTTATAGCTCTGCATTCATTATCTTCTCATACAGTAAAGAACAGGCACTAGGAAATATTGTCATGTTGGTGTTTGATGGGGGTCAGGTAGGCACAAAGTATAATGGCCTAAAGGCCTAAAGGCCATCATGAAAAAATTGTCTTCACTGTAAAATCATCAAAACATAAAAAAAGTCTATGTCAGATAAGTCCTGCTGCATTATTGAAATGAATTATTGAACTGGATGGTTATCTGAATTTGTTTTCCTTTTTTTGATTTTCCTACTTTTGAAATCCTATTTGGTATTCATCCCAGCTTCTCTCCCTCTCCCCTCCATTCCATCCTCTCCCTTCCCTTTAGCATTCTCTCTCACTACTGAAACTGTGTGCTTCTATGGACTCCAGGGTTTACTCTGACCTGTCTACTCAGGTCTCTGTGGTATATCAAATTATCTCTCTTCAGGACACCCCATTGATCTGTGCATTTCCCTTCACTAATCCAGCTGTAGACCCAAAGGTTCCCACTGTAAATGCCCATATATAATAATATATGTATAATAACAGCTACCAACAGAGTACTTTGATGTACTGTTTTCCTACCTATAGGTTTATTGGTTGTCTTTCCTATTGATTCCCCCCTTTTTAATATAGGTTCTTGTTCTAATTTATAGTAGCAGGGATGTGTACCCTTCTGAAAGTGAGTCTTGACTCCAATCAGAAAGCTGTTGGTTGTCTCCTTGGTACTTATGCCACTATTATACTGGTGGTCACCTGCTGTCATGGTTATTTATGTTACAACTTACAGATCTCATGCTGTTGATGCAGCTTGTGATTGTTTTTCTCCCCCAGTTGCTTCTACAGTGTTCTTGGGTACTATGTAAACTATCCAGCATTTTGATCAGCTCCATCCAGCTTGTCTGACATTTGAAGACTAAAACATCTAATCAGGAAGTCTTATGCAGCTTCAATCTGAGCAGATCATACTAGCTGAAGAAAGCAGACTGCACATCTTTCTCACTATGCTTCCAGTGACTTTGCATCGACTGTTGGAGTGATTTTGATGGGAGGATTTATACCTCAGAATCATCCAGGCCACAGATCAGAGCTCCTTCCATCCCTTAAAACATTATTCAGCCTATCACTACCAAATAAGTTTGAGGGCAATAAAAGTTTGAAACAAAAATGA
The DNA here is from genome assembly GCA_023101885.1 of Typhlomys cinereus. Taxonomy (NCBI): domain Eukaryota; kingdom Metazoa; phylum Chordata; class Mammalia; order Rodentia; family Platacanthomyidae; genus Typhlomys; species Typhlomys cinereus. Next base: position 1,821,653 of record JALPQD010000393.1, on the reverse strand, counting down.
TCCTCATGAAAGCAATGCATCTACCCCAACTATGTTATGCCCACCTTCCTCTATTTTCTGAGCATTGGTTATGGCATTAAAGAAACAAATTATAGTGCTAATTTCACTCTCAAGCAGCTGTGACATTTGACCCACTGTATGACTTCTTTAAACCTGCATTTTCACACTTCCTTCTATTTTTCTTTTAGAATTGAAGAAAGACTTACAGAAAATAATGAGCATAAAATGCTTAGTTCTGTTTTTGCCACGGTTAGAGAGTGTGGGCTATGGCTGAAGACACAGGGGCAAGCGAGACTTCCAGGCAGTAGAATGTAGAGGGACCGTTCAACATATGTCAAGTATATTCAACATAAGTTGAGTATGTTATAAATTAAATTGTATCAATTACTTCTTATAAATTTGTCTACTGTCTTTTTGGCTCTCTGTCATTTCTGTTTGAGATCCATCACGGTATCTGTATGAGTTTAGTTTTAGTTTTAATTTTATGGGATTAAATTTTTAACATTGTTTATTTATTATAAACTTTACTAATGTATGTGCATCATGTGGGCGGTGGTGTATGGCACAGTGCAAGTGTGGAGACAACCGAGAACTTCCGGGAGTCAATTCCCTCCTTTTATCCTTATTTAGACCCTGGGTATTAAAGTTAGGTCATCAGTTTTTTGGTTTGCATAACAAGCACTATTACCTGCTGAGCCATCTTACTTGTCTTTGTTATGATGAAACCAGTTTATAATGAATTATTTAATACATAGTTGCTGTTTATCTATTTATTTGATTTTTTTATTTAAAGACAATTTCTCACTATGTGCCCAAACTTGGCCTCAAACTCTTGATCCTTCAGTTTCTCTCTCACAAGTTCTGGAATATCAGGCGTGGGCATTCTTTGACTCATTTTTTTACTCTATTTGCAAATTCTATGCTTTGCTGGCAGGCCCTATCTTTTAGACTACTAAAAGCGCAGTGGTAGTATAATATAATTATAAAATTAATTTTCATTTGTAAATCACATAATAAAGGAAGACACATTGAAATTTTCAGAAAACTCAGAAGCATTATTCTTTTAATGTATTTTAGGCTATTGGCTACAGGACTTAGCTTCGATTCTGCTGTGTAGACAATAAATCTCTTGGAAAAATGTTGGTTTTTGACAGACTGGGATTGTTTCATTATCCATAGACAAGAGGAAAATGGAGGATAGTGTTCCTTCTGTCCATTGTATTTCAAAATGTATTAAGGGAACCTGGCCTGGAAAGAGGGCTCAAGGGCTAAGACTCTGCTTCACAAACAGAAGGTCCTGAGTTTGGATCCCAGGTCCTTTGTAAAAATGTCAGGTGGAAACGGCAGTGACCTTCACTTCAGACTCTGGTACATTGAGCCTGGGAAATCCCAGAGTGAAACAAAAAGGAGGTAGAAGCAATCAGGATGATTCTCGAAGTCACACTTGGTCTTCCACATAGTGCCCTCTGACACACACACAATACACACTCACTCACACACACATGTTATAAAACTTTTTTTTTTTAAAAAGCTTATTAAGGGAAGTCTGCTTTATTGGCCAGCTCCTTGTAACAAATTTGTATATGATGATCCTCTCAAGCCATAGTTGTTTGGACCCAAGGCAAATACCTGTAAGAAACAGAGATAAATACATTATTTTTTTCTGAGAAGGCATCACATGAGGTAGACAGCTGCTGGACTTGTGTGAATAACTAGATAACACAGATTTTCTTGATGTTTCCAGATCTTTATGGCGGCTTCTAGTACTGGAGACATACCTTCTTTATTGGTTTATTGGCTTCCTTCTTCACTAGACACAACTGATACTTTCTCTTAGTTTGGTGTTTTGTGATTTTTTTAATATTATATATTATCATTTATATTCCTAGCTACTTGATAATTGATAAAAATTTTTATTCTGAAAGTGTTTCTCATAATATTTCTTTTATAATTATTTGACTCACATTTTCTTTGCTTTTCTCTGTCTAACTTCTTTAGTACAATGTAATGAAGCCTAGATTGGATTTAACTTTTCATCTGTTTGTGCATATTTATGATGTATATATACATACAGACTTTTTTCTGGAAGACATGACTTTACAGTTCTTCTACCACATTGCAGTTGCTTACCATTTTCTTTACTGAGAATGTTTTCAAGAAATCTTAGTTTGAATTCAGAACCATGGAAATGAAAAAAATTTGACAATGAAGTTTCACCTTTTGATAAATAGTTGGGGACATTCATAGTCAGGAAAATTGCTAAAATTGGTGTTAAATATAGATCATGTCTGTCAGAGTTTGATTCCTGAGTTTTTCAAAAGTTATCAAATGTTATAATAATATGATTTTAATTACTTTGGTTTCTCACTATTTTTTCCATCACCAATAGAAAGAAAGGATGGATGGACTATACAAATCATTAACAAGGAGGTTTTGCTTTCTTTTATGAAGTCTGGTTATAGTTCCCTGTTCAGCTTGATAGGAGGCCAAGAGAAATGGCCACATCACAGCAACATAATGACTGACAAAGGGACAGTCCTTACTTGCGAAAGCAGCATATCTGACCAAGTATAGAGAAGAATGCTAACTTTCTCAACCAGTCCCCTTTATCTTATTCACCTGATCAAGGCCCAAGGTCATCCAGGTTATTCCTCATCAGCTAGGCAATTTCTTGCAGGTTCACTCTGGACTTAGCTCAACTACTAATTCTTTACCAATGTGCCCAGAGTTCAAACACTTAACTATCAAGTTGAAACTTGTATCTAACTATAACAGACTAGAAATTTCTCAAAGTGAAGTTATAAAAATTCAAAGATAAGCATAAAACAGAAAAACTATCAAAGAGGAAAAAATTGATGTAGAACAAGAATGGGAATTTTTAATAATGCCAGGACATTGTTCATATCATGAGCATCATTTAAAATGCTTTACTTTCTTTTGTGGATTATTAAGGGGAGGAAGCACAAGAAAAGTCCCAAGAAACAAATCAAAATCCACTCACATGTCAAGGGCACAGTTATAATACAACACACAGGCTGGACCATTTGGAAAAGATCCCAAGTATGTCTGGAAGCTAAAAAGTGGAGAGTATATGTATGTGTGGGGTGTGCGAGTGTTTAAGTCAGGGTTGAGCTTAGGCAATAAGGAGTGAAAATGATTTAAATGTATTATATACATTTATGAAAGTATCAAATATTAAGATAAATAGAATACATTATCAAATAATTTATGAAGTTACTAGAATATGAGTGATCCACATAAAGTATCTATTGTAGCATTTAACTGTTATTACTGTGGCAAAATTCTACCTCTGCCTCATTTTGTTTTAATACTACTGAACCTGTTTATTTATAAGCTACCTATAGCTATTCTTGTGCTGCTAATATAGAACCAAGTAGGAGACAGAAAGGAGAAAGAATGGAATTTAAAGACTAAAATATTATCATAGTTGACTATTTACAGAAAAAGTTTACAGAAACTCTTATACCTTATTGCAGAATAAAACATAGCATCAACTGTATTATTAAAATTGGCAATGAAACTATTTTATGTTGAAAAGTTCAGATGTATTCTGAATATAAAGACTCTATTATGAATAAATCATGGTGACATTAGGCAAAAAGAGGTATTAGCCTGAGTTGAATTCTGACTATATGAGTAAATATTGGAAATATAGCTCAGCCACCAACTTAGGATTCTAGATTTTGTTTTGTTTTCATTTTTTTGAACAAATCTGACTGTTTATCTGAGACAAACCTTACATTTATAAACTCTTTCCTTAGGCTCTCAAGTGCTAGGACTAGGTATGTGTTACAACACCTGGTCACAGCCAGGACTTCTTATGCTGGATTTACCCTCTAAGGTGATAGGTTATCATTTTATGTACTGGGGTGACAAAGGATAACAGACAATCTATTCTTTTCCATTTTCCTTTTTTTGGCATTGATTTCTACTTTACAGAAAAAGAACATCATTTTTATTATGAAAGAACACCACAATTGACTAAAGAGCAGAGAATGAATGTCCCTAAATGGAGCATCAAATTCATCCCCCATCTTAAGGCTTGTGGAGTCTTGTGGAAGAAGGGACAATAAGAATATATGTAGCCAAAGGGCATGGACAGATGCTGTGAGGTTGTACTATCTGATCATGACAAAGCTGCTGCACCCAAGAACTCAGGTTCCACAAGACAAAATAGTTGGTCTGTCAACATTTCGCCCCAGATGAGGGAAGATCTCATGACATCACTCCTTCTTGAGATACTAATGCTAAGACTAATGCTACACAGGACAAGGGGAACTTTTCACTTAATGATTTGTCTACTGATAAGTCATTGATGTCCCAGGTAAGGTCATTAGGATACTTACCAGTATATGCACCCAAATTGAAACTTATGGGTCATACATGCAAAATGCAAGGTAGGAGTGGTCTACTGATAAGTTATTGATGTCCCAGGTAAGGTCATTAGGATACTTACCAGTATATGCACCCAAATTGAAACTTATGGGTCATACATGCAAAATGCAAGGTAGGAGTGCGATTAGCTGGAAAAGAAAGCATGAATTGTATCAAAAATGGCAAAGAAACAGAAAGCCACAAAAGAATTTAAAAAGAAAGAAACCTAATCAGGTAAAGGCCACCTTTCTTCAAAGTAAATAACTAAAGTATGCTTGTTCAGATTTTGTTTCTAACAGCAAAGTATGAGTAGTGTGCTGGTGTTTCCATGGCCCAAGTGTTTGCATGGTTTCCCAGGTGCTGGGTGTAGATGGTTTGACTGACTCTGGAAACACAAAACAGAGCCAATTCCCAAATATGTTTCAAGTCTAGGGATTGAGAGGCAACTTTCTTTGAGGGAAATTAGCCTACTGTTCTCCCTAAGGCTGGAAAATATTCTCATGATTTTTCTGTTGATATTATCTGCATAAGGAAAACAATGATTTTGAAAGGTATAATTGATACATGAAACCATTGAAGCAAACTTGCATTTGTCATCACTATTCCAATCTTCACAATGAGAATTTACTTAAAATTAATCAGAACCTAATTCTTTATTATGATGTAACTTATGTGCTATCTCTGAGTTGTTTTAATTTAAATATTGTACTGTTTTTCAATGTTTATTTTTCTAAATGTAATATTTACTAATGATTAAAATTGCCCGAAAGGCTCAATTTAGGAAAGAAATATTTTTTTCCTGGCTTATGCTACAAGGGAACATTCTGTCATGTCAGGGAAGGCAAGAAGGCAGGAGCAAGTGACTTGATGGTCACATTGCATTTTCATCAGGGAATCAGACAGTAAACAGAAGGGGCAACTGAGTTATGAAACCTCTAGGAATGGTCCCCAGTAACCCAAAACCTTACCAAGTAATGCCACGTACTGGAAACCATGTTTCCAAGCATATGTTCAAATAGGGACTGCTTCATGTCCCAAGTAAAACATTTCATTATTGCTGCTTATAATCTTGTGGTCTATTCAGGATGGAAAAAAATATTCCTGTTTTCAAAGTCCCTGTGTCTGCTACATTCCCCGAGCCATTAAAAATCCAAATTCCTTCCTAAGATTCAAGGCAATATCTTAACTGCAAGTCTTGTAAAATCAAAACATAAGTTGCATCTTCCAAAATACAGACCTATAGTAAATACTCCTAATTCAAAAGAGAGGAATGGGGGAATATCAAGGAAACATAGCATCAAAGGAAGACTGAAACCCAATGGGGCAAATATCAAATCTTGCATATCTATGCTGAGTGCAAGGAATCATTTGGGAAGGAATGGCTTTACTAGGCACATCTATCCAGCTTTGTCCACTGATCACACATAATCTCTTCTCTGAGCCAGTTCCGTTCTCCATGCCTTTATGGACATACTATTTCATCTTCACAGTTGTACACAGTACAATGTCTTAGGGCTTCCCTGTAGGGTCTTACATTGCTTTGCCTCAGCGGAACTTTGAAAGTATAGGACAAATCTTCATGACCCTATCAGTCTTATATCTTTCATGCCTGCAAAATCAGTATCAAACAGATGATGTTCCCACATTTTGCTGCAGTCTGGTTCTGGTCCACACAAACCACAGTTATAGTAGCCTCTGTTGCTCAACGGGAGAAACATATTCCTAAATACTTGTTTTCTAGGAGCAGAATCCTTATCTGGGATCCCTTTGACATTCTGAATTTAATTTCTCTGTTCAGATGCGTTAGCATTTTCATAACTTGGATCTTTCATGGCAGAAACTTGCAATCACAATTATATTGTGGAGCTAGATGTTTCTTTTAACCTGTATTTTAGCACATACCTAGACTACAACTTTAAACTAGTGTAAGGTTTTTCTTCATCTGTTATTTTTAAATTCAACTTCACCAAAATATTTATTCCCCGAACAGATTCTGGGCCTAAAATGTTTACATATCTTTCAGCATTACTGTCTTCTAAATGGCCCACCAACCTCTACTCAATGACTTTGTGTAAGCTAAAATTTCAAAGTCTACCATGCCAATCTGACCAAACCATTAATAAGCACAAAATCCACAGGTTTCCAGTGAGGAAATGAAATACACTTCTTGATAACAAACTATTATGTTTATAACAGCACCCCACTTTTCCCATACCAAATATAGTCTTAGTTTCATTTTCCCATTTTCATGTGAATATATGACCAAAAATTTTAGAATAACAAAGGTTTATTCATGTTGATAGTTCTAGGTTACAATCAATTTTGATGGCAGAAGAGATCATACCAGCATTAGTAGCCAAGGGAATTAGCCACATCATTCCACCTAAAGAGCCTGAGAGATGTGCATACTTTCTACCTTGTCAGTTTGCCAAAACAAACTAGTTCTTTCTTCATCTTATGCACAGGCCCAGAGAATAATCATAATTGCTATGGACTGGGCTTTTCCTTGTTAGTATTTATTTTGTATGCAGTGTGTGTGTGCGTGTGCATGTGTGCGTGTGTGCGTGTGTGTGTGTGTGTGCATGCGCACATGTTATGCTGTAATATTCTACAGAAGAATTAAAAGATATGAGTAGTTCGGATTAAGCCAGATGCAGACTCAGGGACATTGTTTTTAATAAGTAAAAGTTAAAGGTGGGCATGCTTTTCAAGAGATCTTGGTGAACAAGATTCAGTGGATTGCCCTCCCGATAAGAAAGAGTTGATGTGTATGTAAACATTGTATATAGCAGTTATATCGGGCTAGATCAGTTAGCAACTCTGCCTCCTTGGTGACCAACATTCTTCCTCTAGATCGTCTCAATATTGCACAACAGTTTCTGCAGCCTACCAAACCTTGTGTATTTGAATCACTCCTTTGCTCAGTCTGAAAGCATAAGAATGGTAGGATCCCAATCTTCATCGATGATGTCAGCCTAAACATTATTACAGATCTGAGAATGCTAATAGAAATAATCTAGCTTGCAGATTTATAATTGGTATAGTCAGCAATTCAAAAATATCAATATGATATCATAATATTGTTTACTTTCCCAGGCATTAAACAGTCAATCTCATTGCTCTTATCTGTTGAAGTTACATTACAACCTAACCATCAACACTGTTAATGGAAGGTCAAGGACCCATTCTGATTCTTTTTTCATCTGAGCTACCTATTAACAAAGCTATGTCATAATTTTCTTTCTTTTTTTATATAATACATTTTTTATTATTATTTCAGCTCATACAATCTTAATAGGTAGAACCAGTTCCCTCCCTCCCTCCTCTTCCCCCCCGAACCCCTTGCTCCCCATCCCCTCACCCCTCCCACCCCATCCCCCCGTGCCTCCCGCCCCGATTCCCAGAGTCCTTTCTTGTGCATGCCTGACTCTCCTCTGGGCCCTCCTCTCCGATGACATACAAGGACCCAGTGGCATTTCCCTGAACCCCTTCCTCTGTTCCCCTTAAGCACAGGAACACTACTGTGGCTGTCAATCCCTTGCCTCCAAGGATCTTGGTGCCTTTAGCAGATGCTAGACTTTGTGAGGTCAATAGTGTGTTGGACATTGTGCCGGGCATGCAATATCCAATTATGATTGCTTCGGCCCTAACTTGTGTGTAGTATCTTGCAAATCATTGCTCCTCCCATCCTTTTGCTCTTACACTCTTACCGCCCCCTCTTCCGCAAATGTCCCTGAGCTTCAGGATGGGGAGAGATTAGTCTGGCCTAGTTCTAGGTGGTTGATATAGAGTCTCTGAAGTTCTGGATAGTGGTTCGTTGATTTTCTTTTGCAGTTTTGTTGCTCCTGTAATGCCCTTCACTCCATCGTGATGGACACTGTATGTCACCCCCTGGCCAGAGACAGAAAGCTGTTAAACTGGAGTCTTGTTGTAATAGCACATTCAAAGGTAGATGTAATACTTATACCCAAAAGTGGAATCGCAGGGTCATATGGCGTTAGGCAATGGGAGGGGTCAATCAACCATTTGCAAAATGGTTACTTTTTAATCTGCCGGACTATATGCCCTCCCCTTCTGGTGAGTTCATACCCCTTTAGTTGTAAATGATCAGGAAGGAATTGTGAACTTAACTAGGTGTCACATTACTTTCTTGCAGTCCTTGATGGAAGCCTATTTTCTCTACTGTAACATGGTCACTTCTCTCCTTGTTTCTGGTGTGGCCCTCCAACCCCATCCCTCCTGTTCATAATCCTTGCAATTACTGTAGGTAATACATAGATTTACCTATGAGTGTCTCAAGATGGGCTGGGTGGATTTGGTATTAGGAGCCACCTATTAGGGAGTACATATGGCGCTTAATTTTCTGGGTTTGGGATACTTCACTTAATATAATTGTTTTCTAATGACATCCATTTCCCGGCAAATTCCAGTAATTAATCATTTTTGATGGCTGAGTAGTACTCCATTGTATAGATGTACCACTTTTCCTTATCCACTCGTCAACTGTTGGACATTTGGGTTGATTCCATGTCTTTGCTATTGTAAACAGTGCTGCTATGAACATGGTTGTGCTTGTGCTATCGAGGCGAACCTCTGCTGTATGGGGGGTTATTCCCAAAAGTGGAATAGCAGGGTCATATGGCATTTCAATCTTTAATTTCTTTAAAAATCTCCAGACGGCTCACCAGAGTGGCTGTATGAGCCTGCACTCCCACCAGCAATGTAGGAGAGTTCCCCTCTCTCCACATCCTCTCCAGTATTTGTTGTTGTTTGTATTGTGGATTTTTGCCATCCTGACCGGGGTGAGATGATATCTCAGGGAAGTTTTGATTTGCATTTCCCTGATGGCTAAAGAAGTGGAGCATTTTTAAGATATTTGTTAGACATTTTAATTTCATCCCTGGTAAAATTTCTTTTAAGTTCCAGGGCCCATTTTTTAATTGGGCCATTGGTTTCCTTGGTGTTTAGTTTTCTAAGTTCTTTGTGCACTCTGGACAGTAGAGCTCTATCAGATATGTGGTTAGTGAAGATTTTCTCCCATTCTGTGGGTTGCCTTTGAGCTCGTGTTACAATCTCTTTATCTGAACAGAAGCTCTTTAATTTCACAAGATCCCAACTGTTGATAGTTGGTAGCAGTGACTGTGCCATTGGATGTCTGTTTAGGAAATGTTGGCCTAGCCCAACCAGCTCGAGGGAGTTCCCTATCCTTTCAACTATGGTATTTATAGTCTCTGGCCTTATATCAAGGTCCTTGATCCATTTGGAATTAAGTCTTGTACATGGTGACAAGTATGGGTCCAGCTTTAATCTTCTGCATGTGGAGATCCAGTTTTGCCACCACCATTTGTTGAAGATGCAGTTCTTTTTCCATTGGATTCTTTGGGCCCCTTTGTCAAAGATCAAATGGCTGTAATTTTGTGGGCTTATATCTGGGTCTTCAATCCTTATCCATTGATTCGTGTGTCTATTTTGGAGCCAGTACCAGGCTGTTTTTATAACTATGGATTTGTAATATAGACTAAGGTTTGGTATGGTAATACCTCCAGCAGTGTTTTTGTTACTCAGGATTGTCTTTGCTATCCTGGGTCTTTTGTGCCTCCATATGAATTTTGAGATTGTTTGGTCAACTTCTTTGAAGAATTGCTTTGGGATTTTAATTGGTATAGCATTGAATTTGTATATTGCCTTTGGTAGGATGGTCATTTTTACGATGTTGACTCTGCCAATCCAGGAACATGTGAGGTATTTCCACTTTCTGGTGTCTTCTGCAATTTCTTTATTTAGGGTTTTAAAGTTTTCATTGTAAAGGTCTTTTACCTCCTTGTAAGGTTTATACCAAGGTATTTCATTTTTTTAAGGGCTATAGTGAATGGGATGGTTTCTCTCAAGGCTTTTTCACTTCTTTCATTATGGGCATATAGGAAGGCCTCTGATTTTTGCACATTTATTTTGTATCCTGCCACCCTGCTGAACTTCTCAATTAGTTCCAGGAGCTTCCTGGTGGAGTTTTTGGGATCACTCAGGTATAAGATAATGTCATCCGCAAATAGGGATAGCTTGACTTCTTCCTTGCCGATTTGAATCCCTCTTATGTCCCTTTCTTGTCTTATGGCTTCAGCTAAGACTTCAAGTACAATATTGAATAGAAGTGGTGAGAGTGGACAGCCTTGTCTAGTTCCTGATGGAAGTGGGAATGCTTCCAATTGTTCCCCTGAGCAAAATCCTTGCTGTGGGCTTGTTGTATACAGCTTTTATTATATTGATAAAGGTTCCTTCCATTCCTACTGCCTCTATCGTTTTGATCATAAATGGCTGTTGGATCTTGTCAAAAGCTTTTTCTGCATCTATCGAGAGTATCATGTGGTCTTGGACTTTGGACTGGTTTACATGATGAATTACATTTATTGATTTGCGTATATTGAACCAACCTTGTGTGCCAGGGAAGAAGCCTACTTGGTCCCCGTGAATAATCTTTTTAATATGTTTTTGAATCCGATTTGCTAAAACTTTGTTGAGAATCTTTGCATCTGTGTTCATCAGAGATATTGGCCTATAGTTTTCTTTTTTAAGTGAGTCTTTATTAGGTTTTGGGATTAAAATGATATTAGCTTCCTAGAAGGAATTTGGTAGTGTTCCTTCTATTTGATGGAACAGTTTAAGGAGTATTGGTATTATTAACTCCTTAAATGTCTGGTAGAACTCTGTGCTGAATCCATCTGGTCCAGGACATTTTTTGGTGGGAAGATTCAAAATTACTTCCTTAATTTCCTTATATGTTATAGGACTATTTAAATAATTCACAACTTCCTGATTCAATTTAGGTAAGCTGTGTTTACTTAGGAATTCATCCATCTCTTTTGTGTTGTCAAACTTCACTAAGTATAAGTTTTTGAAATATGATGTTATAATTCTCTGGATTTCTTGGGTATCAGTAGTGATAACTCCATGTTCATTTCTAATTTTGTTAATTTGGGTTTTCTCTCTCCTGCTTTTGGTTAATTTAGCTAGGGATGTGTCAATCTTATTGATTTTTTCAAAGAACCAGCTTTTTGACTGGTTGATTTTTTCTATTGTTTTCTTAATCTCGATTTCAGATATTTCTCCCCTTATTTTGCTCATCTCCTCTCTTCTACTACTTTTGGGATCAGATTGCTCTAGTTTCTCTAAAGCTTTAAGTTGGATTGTTAAGTTGTTTATTTCTGATGTTTCCATTTTTTTGATGTAGGCATTAAGAGGTATGAACTTACCTCTTAGAACAGCTTTCATTGTGTCCCAGAGATTTTGGTAAGTTGTATTTTCATTATCATTCCCTTTCAGGAAATCTTGAATTTCCTTTTTAATTTCTTCCTGAATCCAGTTCTCATTCAGCATCATATTGTTAAGCTTCCAGGAGTTATTGTATTTTCTCTTGTTTGATTTGTTGTGTGGATGTCCAGCTTTAGGGCGTGGTGGTCTGATAGGGCACAGGTTAGAATTTTAACTTTTTTGTATATGTGTAGATTCGTTTTGTGGCCCAATATGTGATCTATTTTGGAGAAAGTTCCATGTGCTGCTGAGAAAAATGTGTGTTCTTTGGTATGTGGGTGAAAAGTTCGATAGAGATCTGTAAGGTCCATTTCTTTCAGGGATTGATTAAGTTCCAAAGTGTCTCTGTTAAGCTTTTGACCTGTTGATCTATCCCATGTTGAGAGGGCAGTGTTGAAGTCCCTAAGAATTATCGTTTGGGGGTTGATTTCTTGCTTTAGACGCTGTAGGGTTTCCTTAATGAATGTGGAGGGGCCCGTATTGGGTGCATAAATGTTCAGTATTGTGAAGTCTTCCTGGTGAATTGTACCTGTGACTAAAATGTGGTATCCATCCGTGTCTCTTATAATTTTCTTTGGTTTGAAGTCCACTTTGTCTGATAGCATAATGGCTACCCCTGCCTGTTTTCTGCTTCCATTTGCTTGTAGAATTGTTGACCAGCCTTTTATTTTTAGAGCGTGCCTATCTTTTGTGGTGAGATGGGTTTCCTGCAGGCAGCAGATTGATGGATTGTGATTTTTAATCCAAATTTGTAATCTGTGTCTCTTGATCGGTGAGTTAATTCCATTAACATTTAGTGTTATAATGGAGAAACTATTTTTAATTCCAGACATTTATTATGTTTTGTAGTTTTTATAAGTATGTTGCTTCGCTTTTAATGGTGTTATACTTGCCTTCTGTTCTCCTGGATATGCCTGTTTTTTCCTTCATGCTTGAGTATCATTTCTAGCATTTTTTGAAGTCCTGGTTTGGTGGACATGTATCCCTTCAAGTTGTCTTTGTGCTGGAAAGTTTTTCTTTCTCCCTCGATCATGACTGATAGTTTTGCAGGGTAAATCAGCCTGGGTTGACATTTTTGCTCATTCAATACTTGAAGTATGTCTCTCCAAGCTCTTCTTGCTTTTATTGTTTCGACTGAGAAGTTATTTGTTATTTTAATAGGTTTACCTTTAAAAGTGACTTGTTTTTTCTTCCTTGAAGCTCTCAGCACCAGTTCTTTATCTTGAATGTGGAGTGTTTTAACTATTATTTGCCGTGGCGTGCTTCTGTTTTGGTCGTATCTGTTTGGGGTGTGGAATGCCTCTTGTATATGGATGGGCCTCTCTTTTTTTAGATGAGGAAAGTTTTCCTTGATGATCATTTGAAAAATTTCCTCAGGGGTGGTATTTTGAGATTCTTGCTCTGGTATTCCATGAATACGCATGTTAGGCTTCTTCAGGGTGTCCCATATCTCTTGGATATTTCTCTCAAGCATCTTTTTGGCTTTAACAATCTCTTCCATTGAGCTGGTTAATACTCCCACTTTATCTTCAAGATCTGAAATTCTGTTTTCTACTTCATTAGTTCTGCTGATAAGACTCTCTGTGGAGTTCTGGGTTGAAGATAACTTGTCTTTTAGCTCAGTTTTAAACTCTGCTTGAGTCTGCTTTAACTGTTCTATGCCAGTTTTTGATTCTTGCACTGTTTTTCTCAACTCCTCCATGTGTCTGTTGTGTTCCTCCTCAAAGCGATTGATTCGATTATTTAATTCCTCCCTGATTTCCTCTTTCATAGTATTGAACATGGTAATGATCATATTTTGAAGGTCGTTATCCTGGGTGAGGCTTTCTTGGCCTTTTTCCGGGTTTGTTCTGGTTGGAGTCTAACATTATAGGATTAATTTCTTCAGTGGGAAATTTGTTTACTTGAGTGTTGCTTCTCATGGATTTGCACTTTGACTTCGGCATTGTCGTTTTAACTCTTAAGATCTTTCAATTTCACTAAACTGAATTATTTGTCCTGGGGTTCTGGGTGTGTGCAGGGTCAGAGGCCTGGCTGGACCGCGCTAGTGTCCCGACCAGTGGAGCGTGTTGGGGAAAGGGAGGATGGGTGTGTCGGCGTGGAGCTATTTAACCTGAGGGGAGCTGGGGCGGGGCCGGGCGCAGGGGGAGGTCCTCCTCTTCCCTCGGCCCTGCGCGTGGCTACGGCTGGATGGTGGGGTCAGGAGCTGGGTCCCTTGGGCTGACCTGGGGTCCTGGAGGGCGGGCGTGGGTGGAGCTTACGTAGGTCGCGGGGTGAGCCCCGGCTGGACCGCGCACGTCCCCACCCATGGAGCAGGGTGGGGTAAAGGGAGCTATGTCATAATTTTCTTAAAATGTGGAATTTTATTTTTACTATGGTGTAGAGTCTGGCCAAATTTGTATTTTAAAACAATGATTTAGAGGTAGGACCGTTAGAAGATGATTCAGTCAAAATACTAGATTATTTATCACTGGGATTAGCTGCTTCAGAAAAAGACTGAAAAAAATATTTAGGTATTTTATCCTTATATGTTTCACTATGGCATAGAACTCCACTTGCCATTTCAGAAGACCAGGTCCTAGGACACAGAACCTGCTGACATTTTGATATTAAGTTTCTCAGCCTTGAGAACCATAAGAAATACAATTCAAGTACTTTTGAATTACCAACCCACAGAGTTTTTATACATTAACATGAGATACCTTTCATGCTAGAATATCTAATGTATAATTATTCCATCTCAAAACAAAATAAAATGCTAATACTCTTCAATGAAGTATTATTTAAACACTATAAAGCATGTTTAAAGGGAGGGCTTAGCATTGGCTGTTGTAAAATAAATATTGGCAGTTTTTATTCGCTAGATTCTCACTGAATTCTGAATCAGGCATCTTTTTGCCCAGTGGCTCCCATTGCACTCTTGATTGGACTATTATAGCAGTAGCGTGCTGTTTATTTGGAACATAAAGTGTAGTAAAACTCAATCAGAAGGAACACTTCCTAATCTTATACACAGAAGTTTCAAAAGATTTATGCTGAAGATATTTCACAAGCAATACCAAAATCAGTGCTATCATTTTCAACACTTTGTGGCTAGGACAACAGTTTACTCTTGAAGATGTCTGAAATGTTGTTATTTTTGACACAAATAACCAAATGTTTCTTAAGATGCTATGCTGTGACACTTAGGACCAACAAAATTTAAAGTGATTCAACACAGAAAGAAGCCCTTAATTGACACAAATAAAGAGAACTTTATTTTCACTCATTTTCTTGTGTTTCCACGATATAATGTACAAGCAGAGTGTGTTCTAAAAGAAGGAAAGGGCTCCCTCTAGTGTTTTAAATTAAGATTAACAATCAGATAAGTTACTCATATCTTGAATTTAAATTACTTCTCACTTGATTTTTTTTCTGTAGACAGGAAATTAGGTAACAAAAAATGAATCAAAAAAGTAATTAGTGTGAAATTTTTTGGAAAGCATGTTGTTTTTAGTGTATCTTTCATGGTCTGAAGCATGAGAAGGAGTTGTATAAAAAATTAGATCTTGCTGTGATGATTTTTGGCTTTGTAACCCAACACAACTTTAACCTCTCTATCTGTAAGAAATACGTCAGACTACTGAAGAATGTACAATATTCATAAAAATATTGCAAGCGTTCAAAATTTCTGAGACATGAACATTTTTCATTACAAATGCTACATTTCCCTCAAACTGGTTATCCAGTCAGATTACATTTCAGTAAACGTGATCCTGTTTTATTCGAATTAAAATTAATATAATATGCTGACAGCTTTGCCTATATATAAAATCTGTTTCTCCTTATAGTTTGCCAAACAGGGATTTGCAGGTGAGGGATGCCATTGTGAATCTTCTCAGTAGCTTCCTCTACCCTAGACACCATGTACACCTCCATATTATCTGGTCAGGTGATTCTTTAAGTCCACTAAATTGCCTTGTTTTAATTGTGTCACTGTCTCCTATCCCCCCACACCTGTTTCATATTCTTTTGTTACCTTCTTTCTCCAAACCCTAAATCCATCGAATTGAAACACTGGTCCTAGTTGTCAGTGTCTCTGAATGTGCCTGTACTTCTGTAATGGTGGGAATATCAGTTGTCAGCTATAGGCTGCGAGTTTGTATACTCGATTCCAGGTGGTGGCACTGTCAGCAAAGCTCGCAACTCCTTGAAGAGCTGCAGACTGAAGAGCTGGAGACTTTCTAGAGCAAGTATCTCACTGGCGGGGGATTGCCTAGCTCAGCTTCACTTTCTCTCTCTTTTCCAGTGTGGCTGCAAAATACCAGCTTGCTTCCTGCTTTGGCTACTACACCTTCCAACACATGTTTTCCACAATAAATGGACTACACACCTCTAGCTTCATAGGACAAATAAATTATTCTGTTACCCTTAAGTTGTATCAGAGTACTTTCTCACAGAAGCAGAAGAGTAGCTTTAACAATTGTGTCTGGAGAGGGGTCTTTAAAAAGTTAGGAAAGGTTAGATGACATTATGTGTCGGGGGGACTCCAGAAAAATCCTGCTTCTCCTTATGAGAGAAGACATTAAGGTACAGATATAGGAAAAACCTTGCAAGACACAGGCCCAATAAAGCCATTTACCAGCTCTGTTGACATTTTAATCTTGCACTTAGGCTCCCAAAACTTAGAAAAATAAATTTGTTTCTTTTTTTAAAAATATTTTTAATTTTTTTTATTAGTTATTCAATTGTGTGTGTGTGTGTGTGTGTGTGTGTGTGTGTGTGTGTGTGTGTATGTGTGTGTGTTTAGAACCACAGACGAATTCAGGAACCACCATGGATGCTTCCACCTCCTCCTTGTTTACTCTGTCCAGGGATTCACAGGCTCTGCCCTACCAGGACCAGAAAAGCAGGCCGTCCCGCTTCCACCCGGTGCCTATAAGTGGGATCTAGGATCCGAACTCAGGATCTTCTGCCTGCAAGGCAGAGGCTTAACCCCTGAGTCACCTCTCCAGCCCCAAATTTCTGTTTCTTAAAGCTATCTTTTAATCTGACCTGAGAACTTTAGCAAATTCACTTGTATGGAGTTCTTTTTCTGTCCACAGTGTAGAAAAGTGAAATTTGTTTTTTTTTTTAATAGTAAAGTTTTAAAGTTTATTTTGAGTATCAATAAGAGAAGTTCAAACATTTCTTCTTCTTTCCCCAGGTCAGCGACTTTCTCCTTTACCTCCTAACAAAAAGTCGGTTCATCTGGTGACACTATAAACTTACAAATTTAAACATAGATCTCAGAATATATCTCAGTGAAGATGTAATGAGACACGTGATAGGTATTACAGAGATTTATCTTCGAGTGTGTCTCTAAGTGGGTTTGGTACTAGGGAGTACATACGGCGCTAAATTTTTTGGTTCTGGGATACTTCACTCAATATAATTGTTTCTAATTCCATCCATTTTCTGGCAAATTCCATTAATTCATCATTTTTGATGGCTGAGTAGTATTCCATTGTACAAATGTACCACATTTTCTTTGTCCACTCAACTGTTGGACATATGTTAACCTATATGTTAAGAGAACCAGGTGTAGCTAAACCAAACCAAATATGGTTATGGTTTTCTACCAGTTATTTCTTTTTTTTAAATTTCCAATCATGTAAACTTAACAGGTACACTGGTCCCCTCCCTCCCACCACATCCCCCCAAAACCCTGCTCCCCACCTTCGCTCCCTCTCTCTCCATCTCCCAGTGCCTCTCCACCTCATCCCCAGAGCATGCCAAACTCTCCTCTGGGTCCTCCTTTCCCATGAGATGCAAGGACTCAGTGGCATTTCCCAAAATCCTTTCTTGTGTTCCCCTTAAGCATAGGAACACTACTGTGGCTGTCAATCCCTTGCCTCCCAGGATCCTAGTGCCTTTAGTCCATGCTAGACTTTGTGGGGTCAATAATGTGTTGAACATTGCACAGGTCATGCAAAGTCTTATTACGATTGCTTCGGCTCTAACTTGTGTGGAGTATCTTGCATATCATTACTTTTCCCATCCTTGTGCTCTTACAATCTTACCACCTTTCTGCAAATTTCCCTGAGCTTCAGGATGGCGAGAGATTAGGCTGGCCCAGTTCCAGGTGGTTGATATAGAGTCTCTGATGTTCTGAATTATGGTTTGTTGATTTTTTTTTTCAGTTTTGCTGCTCCTGCAATGCCCTTGGCTGCATCCTGATGGGTATTGGATGTAACTCCCTGGCTAGAGATAAAAAGCTGTTAAATTAGAGTCTTGTTGGAACAGTATATTCCAAGGTAGATGGAATAAAAGTAGGAGACTGTGGTGAGGGAGGGGTCAGTCTCCCATTTGCAAAATGGTTACTTTTTATCTGCCAGACTATATGCCCTCCCCTTCTGGTGAGATCATTCCCCATCAGATGCAAATGATCAGAAAGGAAAGTGTGTGATCTTAACCAGATGTCTCATTACTTACCTGCAGTCATTGATGGTGGCCTATTTTCTTTGCTGTAACATGGTCCTCTCTCTCCTTGTTTCTGGCGGAGCCCTCTTTCCCCATCCCTTCTGTTTATAATCTTTGCAATTACTGTAGGTATTACAGAGATTTATCTTTGAGTGTGTCTCTAAGTGGGTTTGGTACTAGGGAGTACATACGGCGCTAAATTTTTTGGTTCTGGGATACTTCACTCAGTATAATTGTTTCTAATTCCATCCATTTTCTGGCAAATTCCAGTAATTCATCATTTTTGATGGCTGAGTAGTATTCCATTGTACAAATGTACCACATTTTCTTTGTCCACTCAACTGTTGGACATTTGGGTTGATTCCATGACTTTGCTATTGTAAACACTGCTGCTATGAGCATGGTCGTGCTTGTGCTATCGAGGTGAATTTTTGCTGTATGGGGGGTTTATTCCCAAAAGTGGAATAGCAGGGTCATATGGCATTTCAATCTTTAATTTCTTTAAGAATTGCCTGACAGGGGGCTGGAGAGGTGGCTCAGGGGTTAAGCCTCCGCCTTGCAGGCGGAAGGTCCTGAGTTCGGATCCCAGATCCCACGTATAGACGCCAGGCGGAAGCAGGGGCGGCCTGCGCTTCTAGTCCTGGTAGGGCGGAGCCTGTGAATCCCGGGGCAGAAGGAGCTGGAGACGTCCATGGTGGTTCGCGAATTCGTCCGTGGTTCTACACATACTCAGACACACACACACACACACACACACACACACACACGCGCGCGCGCACATACACACGCATATGCACACAGTTGAATAAAAAAAAAAGAATCGCCTGACAGCTCACCAGAATGTTCTACCAGTTATTTCACATTTGGTTATAATGAAGATGGAAATATATTGGAGAAGTTTTCATTCATGCTTTGTTTACAGATACAAGAAAATCTCAAATAAATTGAAAAATTAAATCAAATTTCCTAACATATTTTGTTACCTCTATAATAAGTCAAATAGAAGTATATAATATTAATTATTTTTATGGCAATAAATATTTTAAAAGAATTATTAAGCATGGTTCAATATGGAATACTAATGTTGGGATGGCATTGTTAGGCTTAAAAACAAATGAAATTATCTGTGGCTAGGGAATGCTTTATTTTGCTTTTTTATGCATTCCTACATCTTTTTTTCCTCATGTGACTGTGACACTAACAAAAATAAGAAGTTTCCTAGATTATTACAAAGTTTTTCTGGGTCAATAAAATGTGATACAAAACATATGCATTTTTATACAGTGTTGTCCATGAAGCATGTTTCATAAAAAGTGTAATTAGTTTAAATCCAAAAAGCCACATAATATGGCCATAATTTAATTTTCACATGTTAGGAAAACATGAATTGACAAGGTACTCCCTTGATTTCCTACACATTAATAGACTCTGAAAATTTGAAGACACTTTAAATAACACAGATCTTTCAGGCTCCTTTGTCTATTGCGATTGACATCAGCATCTATTGCTGCCAAGTAAAAACAATGAAAAGACCTGATCATATTATTCTGCATGTGTGAGTGGTGTGTTTCCATACATGTCATGTGTATTTGTATGAGTATGTCCATGAGTGTGTCAACGTGTGTGCATGTGAGTGGTGTTCCCTCCGTGTGTGCATGTGTATTGTGTTGTGAGGCTGTATGTGTGACAATGATACTTACTACATTGTTTCATCTGAAATATTTCCCCATATGAGGTGAAATGTATTATCTTTTTATGGGGCAGGAAGGCAGACATTTTTTTTTTGTCCTATGTGGTGTTTATGAAGTGAAACTACTATTATTTTTATTCTTTATTGTGTTCCCTTTTACAAACCTGTAGAGTCAATTAGTATTGAATTCATAATAGTATAACCTGAGAATTGCAGATCTTGTTCTTCCCAATGATATGTCCTTCATTGTCTTTTTTTTTTTTTTTTGTCTTTCATCTTTTGCACATTTCAGTATTTGCTGGTAATTTAACAGAAATGTATACCATACATAGAAGTTGTATTTCCTTTAAGATTTGCAATGCTATTTAGTATGTATCTTAGATTAATACTTTTTAAAGGCCTAAATTGGACCTTTTGAAATATAAGAAGAGTTGAGAGCTCTTTTTGTAAGTTCTCTCTCTCTCTCTCTCTTTCTCTCTCCCCTTCCTTCCTTCCTTCCTTCCTTCCTTCCTTCCTTCCTTCCTTCCTTCCTTCCTTCCTTCCTTCCTTCCTTCCTTCCTTCCTTCCTTCCTTCCTTCCTTCCTTCATGTTTTAAAGGAGGAACTGAAAAGTGATCATACATGAGTCACATTCAGATGTTCCTTTTCTGTTAGTTAGATGTTACTTACGCAGCTCACAAATTTGCATAGAGAGTATTGTTTTCCTCTCCAGTATGGACAGGTCCATCAGTAGCAACAGAGATCATATGAACTGTCAAGCTGAAAATGTTTGCTATCTGATTCCTTTCCTTCTGTTGTTGTACATCCAAATATAGTGATTAAAAAATCTTCTTCTATGTCATATAGCTTGACCACACTTGCTACATCCACATCTATCCTTCCCTTTCTTCTCCTTCTTCCTTCTCACTCCCGTTAATGGGTTAGTCTCCATCATCTACTAGCCTTTATTCTGCCCTCTGCCATCTCTCTCTCTCTTTCTCTCCCCTTCCCTATCTCTCTCTCATTACCTAGCAATCCTTTCTCATAGTTCCACTGCATAATGGAGATGCAGAATGTGTTGTAACACATTTAAAAGCAGTGTGGGGATATCTTTGTCTTAAGTTAGGATTATTACCTTCTGCAGTTTTACTCATTTGAACTGTGATGAGAGTACTCCACAGTTAGGTCTGAGTTCTCTGGAATGGATTTGCAACTGCAATGGATTCTCATCTCTGTCTCTGCCTGGCTCTTGAAAGTTTCCTTCCTTTCTTTGCTACTGCAATCACCCTCCTTCCCATTACTCACATTGTAGAATGGGTATTCACCATCTCGAATTCATTCTTCAGCTATTTAAGTAACCTGTACTTGGGATTCATCTGCCTTCTTCAGATATGTATCTGATCATTTACAGAACAGTTTTACTGACCTGCATCTTAGAGTTTCAAATGTAAGAAACTGCCTCATGCAAGGCTTTGATACTACTTCCAGGATACATATTTAGGGAATATATATTGTCAGAATATTTTGGCACTTTCTCAAATGTTATAAAAGAACTCTTTTTCTTATGGTTCTAAATCTTAGAAAGTCAGTTGTCAGATTGTTATTGAAAGTGATATATGATATGATCTTAATTCAGTAAGAAGGATTTTAATAGTGACTTTACTAGACATACATTCTCCAGTAAGTAGTGGACTGGCTGTATCTAGAATCAGACAATGAGTTGACAGGGTTTCCTTTAGAAGTGGTAACAGTGCAGCAGAAACTATACAAGAGGTAATAACTCATGATTTTTGAATTGTTGATGTTTACTAAGGTCTGTGCTAAATGGTATGCATGATTTACTA